>JAJMAW010000026.1:0-141929 GCA_030565085.1 Sugiyamaella pinicola | reverse complement strand
TTGCATATTTCACTTCCTTATTCTGCCATTTTATTCTTAAGAGCCGACTATTATATTGTGTTAAATTCGCTATATTTCGATAATTGCATATTCACGCATATGACGCACTGATCTTCCTATCATGCGTGCGGCGCGTGCGGTGAACCACTTAGTATGCGGCGCAAATCGCACGGGGCTACGTCCCTGTATTTCTACCCCTCCGACGGCTGGACTCCGCCCAGACCCGTAGCTCGAGCTGCGCTCGAGTGTCCGAGCCCCTGATGAAGCGGGACTGGGTCACAGACCGTGCCATTAGCTGTCTTGTCTACGGGTATGGGCGGAGCCCAGCCGTCGGACGCACAGAGGCCGCGTATGATAGGACCCCCGCGGATCGTTCAAGAGGATAGGGACGAGGAAATCACGGAGAGAATGCGTGGGGGGCAAAACCAGGTTCGCGAGGCAGGAAGGATCTGGACTATCAGAGAGGGCGCGCGTGTGTCATGTGGTCATTATTATCGGATAAACTGTTTTTCCTGAATCGTTGGTAGTTTGATTTGGTTTGTTGGGGGATTCCGCCGTATTATTCTCGTGCACTTGGAAGTCCGAACGCGGCCCGTACTGTGAAGATGGAGGCCCACCACAGATAAAGTTATAGTATTGGACGTTCTCCTATTTGGGGTTGCTTCATAATATCGTGTAGTAAACATCAGCGGAAGAACAAACAAGAAATAATAATAAAGAAGATAAATATAATGTCTCGTTAGTTTGGATTCTTCCTTATTAGGACCCTGCCAAGTCGTCGTTAGCTAGTTTGTGCGGCTCTCATCTCCGAGAACGGAAGAAACATTTCCCCGGACATATTCTAATTTATTAAGAAATCACTAATTGATGGTTAGGCTGTATGACGATAACTGTTGGGCTCGTGGTAGCGGATGTGTGTGCGTGGGGGGAAGGATTTATAATTTATATAAATAATATCATAGTTTGCATAATCGATTCGGACTTCACTTTAATTTTTATAAATGGCGGCTGTTAAAGTTGGCATCAACGGTTTTGGTCGTATTGGTCGTCTCGTGTTGAGATGCGCAGTCGACCGTGATGATGTTCAAGTTGTCGCTATTAACGCTCCTGGAATCTCAGCAGATTATGCAGCTTACACGTTTAAATACGATTCTACTCATGGTAAATTCAAGGGTCAGGTTTCTGATCGAGACGGCAAGCTCGTTATTAATGGCAAAGAGATTTATCTACTCAGCGAGAGAGATCCTTCGAAACTTGCCTGGGATGAATGCGGTGGTGCAGAATATATCGTTGAAAGTACAGGTAAATTCACCACTCTTGAGTCGGCAGCTGTTCACTTGCAAAATGGCGTCAAAAGGGTCATCATCTCTGCTCCTTCGAAGGATGCTCCCATGTACGTTGTTGGGGTCAATCATAGACAATTCACTCCTGACCAGAGAGTTATATCTAATGCCTCTTGTACTACAAACGGACTTGCCCCGCTAGCGAAGGTTATTCATGATAATTTCGGCATTGTCGAGGGACTAATGACTACCGTCCACTCTATGACCAATTCTCAAAATGTTATTGATGGCCATGCTACGAGAGATTGGAGAGGAGGACGCGGGGCAGGAAATATCATTCCAACATCTACTGGCGCTGCCAAAGCTCTTGGATCGATTATTCCCGACTTAAAAGGCAAAGTAACTGGCATGTCACTAAGGGTCCCTACTTCAGATGTGTCAGTGGTTGATCTGACTGTTAAACTGGCCAAAGAAACCACCTATGACGAAATCAAGGCTGCTGTGAAGGCAGCTAGCCTGGAAGGCGATCTCAAAGGTGTTTTGGACTATACTGAAGATGCGATCATTTCAGCTGATTTGGTTGGTGATGTACATTCTTCTATTTTTGATGCCAACGCTGGCATTTTATTGAACCCAACCTTTGTTAAACTTATTACTTGGTATGACAACGAGCTTGGGTATAGTGCAAGAGTAGTTGATTTGATCGCCTATGTAGCTGGCGTTGACCGTCAGCTGGAGGAAGGCACATACCAAGGAAAGGTTTAACTACGTAGCCTTTATCCTAGCATTTAAAAAAATAAAATAGCATTTAATTTAATTTATTCCTAGACGAGAGAGCTATATAACTCGGTTATTATTATCGCCAGATAATGCGAAAATGAATAGCTTATAAGAAATCATAGCAAATTATTATTATTATTATAGCAATTTATACATGCATGTAGCTAGATACATTTTATATTGCTCTCTATTTCCTAGCGATTTTAATAAATAAAAAATTAGTCGTCATATTTCGTTAGAGCTCACAAATTAAACCTTTTGCAGCTACTTGTGCAGGGTGTTCAACCACCTCAATACCCTTGAAGTGGATTCCTTCCCGGTCAAGAGAATTCAAGACCATAGCCCGAAACCCTTCATTGCAAAGCAGAGAGCCCGCGAATATTAGAAGCGATTTTCCGGCGTCAATCAACCCTTCTTCAGTGAAAGGTAGAATAGTTTTTTTAACAAGAATTGATGCAGCATCTTCAGCAATAGCAAATGCAGTTTTGTCGTACGGTTCTGAAAAGGCAGCATCAAAAACAATCCGTGTTACATCGGCGATTTTTGCCTTGCGACCGCTGTTATCAACATCTTTGGCAGACATTAGTTCAATCATGTCTGCCAAAAACATGTTTTCATCACCGCCATCGTTTCCCAAATAGCGAACCAACTTCTTTTGAAACTTGGACAGTTCCGAGAGTCTCCCTTTCTTGGGTATAGTGGATGATGTTAATACTCGTCCCAACTTTTTTCTATCAATGCATGCAATTGTATCTTTGATAGCCTGCATTCCGATATAATAGCCACTTCCTTCATCTCCAAGGTAAGACCCCCAGCCACCGGCTCTTCCTAAACATTCATACTGCTTGTTATAATACTTGTAAGCAACTGCCCCAGAACCAGTACCAGACACCAAGCTAATACCAGCTTCATATTCTGGGTTATATGATAGCGTGGCTGCTAATAAAGAAGAGTCACCAGTCAGTCTGATTTTCTTGCGACTGAGGCCAAGCAGCTGTTCAAATCGATACAATACTCTATCATACTTGGTGGAGGAAATGCCAGCAAGTCCTATCCAAACAGAGTTAAAGATCTGGATATCTCTACCAGTCTCCAATAAACGCAAGTGTTCAGGTAGTTTGGAAATGCCGAGACGAATAGCACTGCTCACTGCTTGGATCATTCCATCGACACCACAACTGCCAATGTTAGACGAACCTGTCTCGCACTGAACTTCGATTCCAGTCGAACTTTTAATAACGACTGCGGTTTTAGAACCACCACCATCCACAACAAGTACCAAGACATCATTATTAACCACCGAGCAAGCAGAAGTTACCGATGAGCTTAATGAATCTGCGCTGAAAATAGACTCAGTATCCGAGACTTCACTTGTAGAACGATCTCTAGGCCCAAAGAAGTTTGTATTATGAGCACTGAGTGCCAAGCCCAACCGATTCAAACTATTATATAACAATCTTTTGGAATCGTCAAGCTTCAAACCGGTCTTACCAACGATAATAGCAAGTTTCAAATTATCTTCACAGTTTTTGATATGATCGTCAACAATTTGATTAGCACTGGCATTATCACAATTAGAGAGATTAACTTTTCGTGGCAGCTGCAGCAGCCCGTCATCATTATCAGACGATAATAAATAAAATTTATTCCCACAGACGGTATGGAAGATTGCCTTTGATCGCTCTTTTAGTTTGACGTTACTAGGTTTGAGATCAACCATTAAGTTGCTGTAGGTCTTGCCAAGTTTTACCATAACAGTGGTACTAAGCATATTCAGGACCATTTTAGTAGCAGTACCAGCTTTCAATCTTGTCGACCCAGTAACAACCTCTGGGCCGGTAACTGGCGCAATGAGATGGTCAATGAAACCACATTCTTGCATTGCTGAAGGACTAACACAACATATTCCAACAGTCAAACACCCTGAAGATTTGGCATATTGCAATGCACTAAGCACGTAAGGAGTTCTTCCAGATGAGGCAATTCCAATGACACTGTCGAAAGGACAAAGATTATGAGCTTTAAGATCAGCAATTGCGCTTTGTACATTATCTTCAGCTCCTTCTTGGGTTACTCTTATAGCTTTGTCACCGCCCGATATAATACCTATGAATTGGGATGGTGAAGCAGAAAAAGTGGGAGGGATTTCCGATGCATCTAGTACCCCTAATCTACCACTGCTACCAGCACCAACATAGAACAAACGGCCATCTCCAGCAATTCGAGGATAAATATCATCAGCAGCAGCCGCAATATCATTAACACATTTGCTGACAGAGCTAACGACACCTATATCTTCTCTGTTCATAAGCTGAACAATTTCAAGCGTCGTCAAGACATCTAAATTAGATGATAGGGGGTTCTGCCGCTCGGTCTGTAGGTGCGTTAGATTAATTCTTGAATAGAGCTGAATCATTTAGGAATATTCTTGTCTGATAATAATTCAAACTCTGCTTTTCTGTGAAAAACGGTATATATACACCATTTTGATCGAGAATACAATATGAGAGTAATCTTCAAAAAGCCCTGCCTCAAATAATAAAAATGAGTAGTACAGGGATTCAAACGAGGGCGAGCACTTACGAAACGCATCTATCCTATATAGGCCAATCTGTGAGTTTAAAGCTTCAAGTTAGTTTGTCCGATCGTCGTTGGCTAGGTTCAATGATGAAAAAGGTTGATGATAATGATATTTTTTGTGCGCCGACTGCTAAACTGATTAAGGTTGGAAAGTTCCTCATCATATTTTGCAGTAAGTACATATAGTACATGCATGTAACCTGACTATCGGTGGATTCGCCGAATGCTCCCCTGTATAACGCACACTCGTACCAAATAGGAGATAGTAAACATAGTAGAAACAGATTGTCCAAAGAGAACCGCGGCTAAGCTGATGAAAGAGGTGGTTGATATGATTGATAAGCGTAATAATATATTTTATGTTTCCACTACTGCTATGAGTATCAATCAATTAGGTCTGTAGCACGAGTACGAGTATTCAGAAAGGGGGATAAAAATAAGTGTACCGTAAAGGTTGACGTAAGTTAGATAGAGGCTTGCTGACGCATGCTAAGATTTGTCGGGGATATGATACTAGACTGGATCGGATCTTTAAAAAGGAAAAGTAGAACATGTTTACTAATTAAGAACCGGCCGGTGTTAGGATGGTAGATACAGATAGTAACTACTCTCTGAGCTTCGCGTCGAAAAAGATATCTATCAGCTGATGCGTTTCCCTAACCACCGTTAGCCGTGTTGACAGCCCATTTTTACTGTTTACCTATGCATGGTAAAATATTTGTTTTTTAAGTCACGAAGTGAAGGGGCGGCACTATTTCGTTACGGGAAGATTCGCCATCCATGCCGTCAGACTCGCTACCAAACAGTATACAGAGCAGATGGTGATGGTGACGAGGGCTTACCTTGATACGATCTGAAAGCGTTAACAGGGAGCCGTTTGTTATGCCTACAGATAAGGTACGTTTGTACAAGGCTGGCAGCAGCTGCTCGCGAAGCGAGCACAACGGGTCTGGGCAGAGCCCAGCCGCCGGAGGCGGAACTCTCCTCTGGCCCTCCTCTGGCTCTGCCTCCGGCGGCTGGGCTGTGCCCAGACCCGTAGCTCCGCTTCGCGGAGGACGTGGGCCTCTGGCGGTGCTGGGATGCGCGAGCGAAGCGAGAGGAACAGCCGTGACCGGCGCATCCAGGCTGGGTGAAGACGTGCATATGAGGCAGGGTCTTATTGTATTGTTGACAGACCAGCCGTTTGACCAACTTCATTCACACATTAATTGTTAATCTGGCTGGTCAGATCTGAACTATTTTCCGGGATTAGAGTTTAAGGTCAGAAACCTTAATTCGATACTCAAAAGTTAAAGAGCAGGAGATGGTGTTAGGCAAACAGTCGCAAAATGTGGTTCGTGTTCAGGAGCTGGTGGTGGTGGGGCAGCAGGATGAAGGCAATTTTAAGGGGCTCACAAGCATCAGATATATTCTCAGCAAGGTCCAAGCCCAACCGTGGTTTCAAGTTTTATTGATCAGTTTAGTGTGTTTTTGTTGTCCAGGAATCTATAATGCTTTAGGAGGAATGGGTGGTAGTGGACAGGTTGATCCAACAGTGGCTGCTAATGCCACTGTCGCTCTGCTCTCGACGAGCGCATTATCAGCAGTTTTTCTTGTTGGCCCGTTGTATGAATTGATCGGACCGAATCTGAGTCTGCTGATTGGTGGCTGGACATATGCATTATATAGCGGTTCGCTTTTAAACTATAACCATCATCAGAATGCTGCTTTTGTTGTTGTCTCAGGGGCAATTCTGGGCATTGGTGCCAGCTTCCTATGGGTTCCTCAAGGGGTTATAATGACCACTTATATAAATGAAAACCAAAAAGGTAAAGCAATAGCTGTATTTTGGATTATTTTCAATTTGGGAGGTGGCATTGGCTCATTGGCTAGTTTTGGAATTAATTATCATTCAGATGTGGGGACTGTGGCCGACTCGACATATATCGCTTATATTATTATAATGATATTCGGCTGGATTATAGGATCTCTATTTCTGTGTTCCCCAAAATGGCTGAATAACAATTACGATGGAGAACGGATGAGCAAAGTAGCTCAAAAGTATGAAAACATAAGCGTTACTAAAATTAAAGCGAGTCTGAAATTCGCTTGCGATACGATAATTGATCGGAATATCATATCGTTACTGCCAATGTTCTTCTATGCCAATGTTTTTTACTCGTATCAACAGAATACAGTCAATGGCGCTACGTTTAATATTCGTACAAGATCCTTAAACGGGGCACTATATTGGTTTGCACAGATTGTTGGCGGAGTTCTAATGGGTTTACTTCTTGACATGAAACAGATTAACCGAAGATATCGAGCAACTCTAGGATGGGCAATACTACTTATATTTGGAATGGCCGTGTGGGGAGGAGGTTATAAATTTCAAAAGTGGAGTGATATGAGGATTTCTCGAGGACACAAGCAGGATATAGATTATAAAGATAGACAGGCCATTGGTCCCATGTTTCTGTATATATTTTACGGCATGTTCGACGCATTATGGCAATCTTTTTGCTACTGGATAATTGGTACTAAATCAAATTCACCGGCTAAAAATGCCATTCTAGTTGGAGCATACAAGACCTGTCAGTCGTGCGGGGGTGCCATGGCATGGAGATTGAACGCATTAAAAATGTCTCCTATGAAGCAATTGGTACTAAATTGGGGATTAACTATAGGGACGCTATTATTCGCATTATCAGGAGTTTATAGTGTAACTTCCACCGCTGCGGAAGGTAATGACGACAATGATGAGCATAGCTTCGTCAATTAAAATATAGTTTTGATCTTTGAAACGTAGGAATAATTAGTTTCATGTGCGGTATTGACGCAGAATTAGTATTCCGTATATAATAAACATTACCCTAACCGGTATTTGCGGAACTCGTATCAGACCCTTTGATAACCATAAACCCTTTCTTCCATTTACAGCCTAGTCCACTTTATTTCCAAAACGGCTGTCAAACTGGAAAATCATCAGCCGCGCCAATGTGATCTTATAGATTCACGATTGTATCCAGCAGCCGCGGCTTAGCGTGTTTACTTGGATGATGCAGGACTCAAAAAATAATTTCTGTCTTTCAGCTAGATAGATCTCCTCAGCTTCTTGCATTGTCAGCCACCGTCAGTCAGTACAACATGCATGCGTGTGGGAGGAGGACGAGAGAGGGGAAGAGACACTTTGTTCTCCTGAGCCTAACATGATGCCTGATACTGTTTGCAGCAGCAGCAGCAGCAATGGGTGTTATCGCACGATTCGAATAAAATGTACTTAAGAATCGTCATTGGCTGCAGAAGATCTATCAATCTGTCTAAGAGATAGTATATATCATCTTTCGTGATTCAGAAACATCTGGTATTTGAATGGGAGGTTTTCCTGTATCTGCTTTTGAAAGGAAGACCTATATTTACTTGAGGGTTGTTGTTGCTGTTGTTTTTTCTTTCCGATTGAGGAAAAATGGTAACCTATTACCATCGTGTAAAGCAAGACCCTCATCATCGGCAGCATGATAATGATGAACACTATGGTCAGATATCCTCCTCTCAATCGGGTGATAATAGGATAGTAACAACAACAGGAGACGAAGGCTCTAAAAAGCATTTGTCACAAAAGAAACGACCGCCAGCCTGTGTCAATTGCAGACATAGCAAGTTGAAATGCCAGTTTTCTTCGCCTGATGAACCCAAGACATGTGATAGGTGCAGGTTACAAGGCGTTGTTTGCAAAATTGAAGGAAGATCTGAAGAACGACAACATTTCGAAGAGTTTAATCACAGATTAGGAAGAGTTGAAGAATTATTGGACTCTCTCCTAGTGAAAATTAACTCTTCGCTTAGTAATCCAGATCCGCTTCTTCAGAGTGGTAGTCGCTCTCAGCAAGAACAACAAGAAATAGTCGTTGCTCCCAAACGACATAGTAGCACTACAGTTCCTCAGTCTCCTACATCTTCTGTGTCTACAAGTACCTTATCATCTCCAGTGGTATTGAAAACTAATAATAATCCCGTTATATGGAGAAAACGAGATAGAAAACCCGGCGGAACTGCAAAGGAGTTACTCTCTGAAATCAATAACAACCCGTTGGGCCCATTTTCCCCCGGACCCGCTACCCAATACGCTGATGATGACGATGATGACTCTACTACACCCACATCTGATACTGAATTACGAGCGAAACGAGTCAAGCTCTCGCCAGATGTTGGAGGCCAAGACCTGATTGATCGTGGCTTAATCAATGCGTCTGAAGCAGATGAATGTTTAATGTTTTTCAGTACTAATATCTCTCGATATCTCCCTGTGTTGGTGCTAAACTATGTTGTCTATTTTGATTCTTCTATTCGCCAGAGGTCACCCCTTCTGTTTGCTTCTGTTTTGGCAGTCTCATCTTTATATCATCCGACTTATCATAACCGCCATAAAGTTTTCCGCAAAGAATTAGAAGCTTTGGCTGAGAAAATGAACCGCCCAAGAGTCGAGCTCTGGGATCCCGCCACAAGTTCCCAACACGATATCCAGCCTGTCTTAGATGATATTCTGGCCCTTATAATTGCTGGTGCTTGGATCGGTGGCGAATTGGGATTCAGAGCAAGCTTGGTTGCAAGTGAAATGTTTGGATATTTGTTGCCTCCAAACCCTCAAAACTACAAGTATGATGAACCCACCAGATCAATGCTAGGAGCTATAGGTCTGGTTACTTATATCATTGAAAAGAGATTGCGAATTATTCATGACAGGCCTAGTCAGCTGCCGCCCGATGCGTTAAGTAATAGACGGGATATGTACTTGCCAATATTCTTATCTGGCCTATCTGGTAGTTTTAAAACGTTCAAAGCAATTGATCCATCTGAATTAAAGGCTACAGCCAATGTTGAATTATGTGCCTTGATCATGATGTACCAACAGGAACTAAGTGACAAGCTCGAAATAAATGTTATGAAACATTGGAATGCCCAGCTAGATAAATGGTTGGTTGAATGGATGGGCAAATTAACTGTTCATTTAAAGCCTTCTACCTGGAAGCCTCTTATGTTGACGTTTCATTATGCCAAATTATTCCTAAATTTGCGCATTGTTCAGGATACGAAGGACTACACAAAAGTTCCTAATTCAAATGGATCAGCCACCACAGCCGATATCAATAGCCCATCAGATAATGTCAAAAATAACACAGCAACAACTAACCTGATTGAATCCGGATTTATCCAATTTGTCACTTTAGCAGAAAAGGCTGCCCTGGATGTCCTGGATATGCTGGTATTTGATAAAGATATCCAGAGAATGGTCCGAGTTGGTCCAGTATTTTATCCCACTATATTTGTCACGGCTGGGGCGTTTTTACTTAAGCTTCTCTGCATCGGCCCTAGTATCGGATATCAAACCAACGATGAAACACTACTCTCCACAGTAGCTCAAGCGGTTGTCAGGTTAGAACAAAGTATTTCCTCTGATATCCTTCCATGTTATGTCACTATTCGAAATTTAGGAAATGCCTTGACTAAAGTGGTAAAGATACTACAATCGACTGATAGGTATTCTGCAGAGGAGTCGCACCCTATTTCTTCTTTCGACGTTTCTCCTAACACTTCGAGAAATAATTCTGAGCCAGATACCCAGATCCCTACTATTGGTGGTCTGTTATCTATCGATGAAACTCATGTACAGCGACTTCCAATGAGCTCAGTCTCAGTTCATAATAACATGCAGCACCAGATTGGTAAAGGATTCCTACCTGTCGATAATTCCCAGATAACTTTGAACAATTATCAGTGGTCTTTCGCCTCTGCCAGTTCGCAACCATTTGCAGCTACACCATTTGCACCGTTGCCTGTACCGCCTCAGGGTCAACCGAGACTTGTTCCAGAAGGAATGGCCCCATTACTTCATCCTCAACCAATGCCGCCTCCCATAGCCTCAGTCGCGACACACTGGCCAATGTGCGGTGAAGGATTTAGGCAGGTATATGGCAGTGATCCCAATTTCCTCATGGACGCGCATAGTACGAACATATTACAATCGTTATTCGACTCTCAGTTGTGATGAATCTAACTTATTTATTTTATTTGCATAATATATGAACCAAACAATAGCAAGCAACTCTGCCTCCGGCAGCTACCTAATTGCTCACGGAGTAAATCGTTCAAAACAGTTTTTTTCTTGTTAGAATAATTTATATAGAAGACCCTTATAGAAATTATATCGGCCAGCGGCATAATTGTTTACTCATGCGATGACAATTTTAATCATCATAACCGTGTTGGGGGCCAGATTGTTGACGATATCCACCACCAGAGCTCTCGTCGATATCATCGTCATTCCAGCTATCATCAGATTTCTTCTGACTTCCGCCGAACTGACCACCGCCCATTCCACTGCCAATTCCTCCACCGATGCCACCAGTATGTCCGGTTTTTGTGCCCCCTTGACCTACACCAGAAGAGTCTATGGTATCACCTTGCGAGTCTCCACTCTGCTGGAACAGTTAGGAATCACATTCATTTAATAGATGACATCACGGCACTATATTCACTCACTTTACCCATAACATCAAAATCCTCTGCTCCGCCACCAGACATATCCTTGGAGGTATCAAGGCTGTCGTCGTCGGTGCGACCCATATTCTTCAAATTTCTAGGCATATTAAACGAATCACTTAACAATATTTCCGTTAAAAAATGTATCCATACGATACCCTGGGTCTAAGGGGGAGTCCGTCCTCTTTATAGTTTTCCCCCTTTCTATTGGCTCCCTATCTCATATGGAGAGTCACCGTAAATACTTTTGATTGCCTCTACAAAAATGATGGAAGCGTGTAGCCACGTTCTACTCCAATCTCCACATCGGACGTCGGGTAGAAGATGCTGGGTATCCTGCCTTTGTTCAGACAAAGGAACGAGCAAAAACAGGAAATGAGAAACTATACTCTAAGGTCCAGACTTGTTATGGAGTTGGATACCGCCCTACTTCTGACTAGCTGGTGTTTCCTAATCGGAGTTTGGAGTGAGTGATGGTAATTTAGGATATTGATCAGTGGCGGTGGACATGTACGAGTAAATAAAGCAAATGCCGAATGATGATATCAATTGGTCACATCAACGAATAGTTCTGGCTATGAGCGAAAGCGAAAAAAAACAACTTCTTTTCAAACAAAGGAGATCGATCACATTATAAATTAGTTTCTCATAAAAATATGAAAACGGAAAACAGCTAGTCCAGTTGCTGAATTATAACTATAATAAGGAAATGACTTGGAAAACGTGTGCGGGGAATTTGATGAAAGGATCGACTCTTCTGCAGGTACAACCACCAGCATCCCTGCATTTCCAGAATGAATAACTGCAATTTTAATTCATCAGGCCACCTGGACATTGGCTCTAATACAGTGTCGTATAGACTCATACTGTGAGGGCACACTGCGATAACAACAGTCTATCGTCTTAACTCTAAACAAACAAAGATGTCCATTTCATAGTACTAATAGCAGCTCCGATACCTCCATTGAGCTGAAGCGAACCACCCATCATTTCCTGAAATACACACGGAGGTGTGTCCAGGGCGGTCGTAGAATCTAGCAACGAGCGAAGTGAGCTACGGGTCTGGGCAGGGCCCAGCCGCTGTAGGCAGAACGGAGCGTACGAGCTTTACCATTATAGTACTATAACGGGTTTATATGTCCAATCCCGGATATCATCAGTAATCACCAGCAATTTTCAACTGGCGGAAAGTACAATAAAATACTACTTATCCACTATGTCCTATCCTATAAATGCAATTATTCATAAATATTATTATAACCTGATAGGAATTGAGCATCCTTCAACTTCTGGTGCTGCTCATGATAAAATTGTCATATTCCTTGGCGGGTTGGGCGACGGCATCACAACTGTACCATATGTTCGTGACCTTGCAATTGAATTAGATAAACACGGCTGGGGTCTTGTTGAGATTCTAACAACATCTTCATTTAGTGGATGGGGAACTGGATCGTTAAGTAGAGATGCTTTCGAAATTACAAAGTCAATCAGATATTTCAAGACTAAACAAGGTGGTCAGAAGTCCAAAATTGTCTTGTTAGGCCACTCCACCGGTACCCAACAAACAATGTATTATCTTACTCAGCAGTATGACTTGGACAATAATGATCTTTTAAAGAGGCCTAAAATTGATGGTGCAATTTTACAAGCTAGTTGTTCTGATAGAGAGGCTTACACGTTGCTTAATGGAAAGGATTTATATAGTGAGAATTTGAAAACTGCTCAGGAATGGGTCGAAAAGGGAAATGGCAATCATGTTTTACCTCCTAAGTTTGCCGAAACCTTTTTCAATACTTCTATTAATGCTGACCGATGGGTGTCTCTAATGGCAGTTAGAGGCGGTGATGATTACTTTTCATCCGATCTTGATGAGAGAGATCATAGTAAAACTTTTGGAAGCATCGGAACAAAATTGTTAGTTTTATATTCTGGTAATGATCAGTTTGTTCCTCCATCGGTTGATAAAGAAGAGTTGGTAGCCAAGTGGCGTTCTGCTACTGATTCAAAGTATTGGAGCAAGTATTCTGGCATTGTCAGAGGGGCTACTCACGAAGTTAGTGACGAATCCGAGCCAGGTGCAAGAGAGGACGTAATTTCTAGAATTACAAAGTTCTTGACTACCGAAGTCGACAAAGTATAATAAATAAAATAAATTGACCCCTGGTTATACTCTTCTCGATAACGCCGTACAGGATGTGGCGGGCGATAGAAATGCAGATCTTCACTTGCATCAATTTTCATATTATTGATGTTTTTTGCCAGAGACATCAATAATGGCTGAATTGGAAAAGAAAAAAGTGTAAGTGGGTATTGTATACTATGGATATGGAATGGTTTACTGACTTTTTTCTAGTCTTGTTTTTGGTTCTCCAAATGGCCGTGTTGTTGATATAATTAGCCAAATCAACAAATTAAATGGATCGAAAGCTGGCCCGTTTGATTTTGCAATTCTTCTAGGCAATGCTTTTCCTCCTGAAACTGCTGAAGAGGAAATTGAAAAAATAACGTCGGGAGAGCTTGATTCAAAGATACCTGTGTACTTTTCTAGCGGTCCGTTGGGATTACATAAATCTATTCAAGATAAAATTGAAGCCTCAAAAACAAATGAATTGACAAGCAATTTAATGTATCTAGGATCAGGGGAGAGAATTACAACGACAGACGGTCTTTCAATTGCAACTTATGGCAAAAAGAATAAGGAAGAAGAAAAGAAAAAAGAGAACAACAAGCATTTCTCTTTAGTTGATATCCTGTTTGGATCAGATTGGCCCACGGGAATTACACAATTAACTGATGGATTTCCAGGCTCGAACAAAGTTCCAACTGAAAAATATGCTACAGAAATTGCAGAAACTTTAAAACCGAGGTACCACTTTGTGTGCTGCCCAGGTGAGAATATATTTTGGGAAAGGCATCCCTTTTACTGCCAGGAAAACACTACAACTACAGAACAAGAAGGAGAGAAAAGAATTACAAGGTTTATTAGTTTGGCGGATTTTCAGACTAAAGATAAAAAGTGGTTTTATGCGTTTAAAATCGATATTGATCCAAGTGCTTCAGCAGCGGTTGTTCCTAAAATAATAACTGACAATCCATATTCTTCAAGTTTGATACCGAAAGGCCTTGGAAGTGAATTCGATAATATATGGGATAGTAAGGGTGTAGACAATAAGCGAAGTTATCTAGAGTATGACGCACAGGGAGATAAACGGCGGGGTCGCAAGGCCCGTAGACAGGCTGCTTCTATAGCTATTAATCCGGAAGACTGCTTCTTTTGTCTCTCGAATACTAAGATTGATCGAGCTTTAATAGCATCGATTGGAGATGATTTTTATGTTGCTCTTGCCAAAGGCCCGCTGATAGCAGAACAAACTATAAGCCAACTTGGATGCCCAGGCCATGTGTTGATAATTCCCATGTCGCATGTCCCTACCTACAAATCATTAGCACAAGGTGAAGAAGGTGATAAATTTGTTTTGGAAAGGAGAAAATATGAAATCGCATTAAAACAATTGTACTCAGAATATGGTCTGCATTACGTCTCGTTTGAGATTAACCGAAATCGAGGGGTCCACATCCATACTCAAGTAATACCTGTTCCAGAGGACCGAGTTCCGATGATCGAATCAACATTTATAGAAGAGGGCGAGAGATCGGGAATATTTCTCAGAAGACGAGAAGTTTCCAATAATGAAGAAGAGTATTTTCAAGTGACATTGCCCGATTCATCTACATTGGTTGCACCAATTGATAGTCGATCACGGTTCGATCTACAATTTGGAAGACGAGTAATGGCCATAATACTCGGCATTGAAGAGCAGACGGATTGGAGAGAATGCTCTCAGACGGTACAGGAAGAGGAACATGATTGTGGTGAATTCAAGAAAAGGTTTAAAAGTTATGATTTTTCATTATAATATAAAGCATATGCATCAGTCAAATAAATCAAGTGTTAACCTCGACCTCTGGGTCGCGTCGCGAATTATATATAACAATTGTATAATGTAAACATAGAATGGAGAGAACGACGTCTATAAATAAATGAGCACGAGGCTAGAGCTAGTACATTCCGCGCTATGACACTATCTAGGCCGGCTATAGATGGCACCAGGTAGCCGTCAATGTCAGGCCAGCACGATCCGAGTAAGAGAGCTCTCGGAAAGAGGTTCTGCCTCCAGCCCAGCCCGGCCCGGTCTCGCCTCGCCTCGCCTCGCCCTCTCTAGCCAGCCGAAAAGCCGTGGATTAGACGTAGACCCTTTCACTACCTAATTAAATTACGCAACAGGCGCCGCTTCAGCTTATCGTTAATGCAATGATGACAAGATGAAATGGTCGCGTTTTGATAATACAATTGGAATTTACCATTGTATTGGACAGTATTAAATTACCTCTATATAGTAATTTATGCTGCTTACACGCTCCTGCCTATGCATACTCGCTAACCGTTTATGTATAGGTGACTCAATCGATAGTACCATTCTGAATTTTACTTACGCAATGCCCGATTGATTTACTGAAAGATAAGAGACTCCTGCGCGGATACCGGGCACGAGCAGCGGCTTCAAAAAGCTGGCACGGCACCAGGTAGAAATATAAAAAGTGCTTAATATAACCTGGTTTTCTTCTTCTTTTTTTTCTCTACAAACATTTTTATACGAATACATACTTTTTCTTCTTTATTTTTCATAAATAAAAGAGTTTTTGTTTCAATACAAAAGAAGACGTAGATAGTAGAGGATATCCTTTTGCTAATTCTATTTTGTCTTTCTAGATATTCCAATCAATCACCATTGAAGTACATCTTCGTTTCATCGTTTAATAGTTGCCTACCTCGACCGTTTGGATACTCTCCACTTCTTTCTTTCTCTCTTTCCAATTGATCACCAGCTAGCTTGTGGTCTACTTAAGGAACAGAAAAAGAACTCTATTGTCCACCAAAGTCACACACATCCGTGTAGTAATTGGTTGCTGCTGCTAAGTCTTCAGGCAACTTCAATTCCACACGCGTATTATTAGTTCACTCCGAACTAAATAACTGAAATCTTAATCGTTCTTTAACGTCTTAAAACTGTCGGATTTATCTCCAGGGAAATCATTTTTAGATTCTTTGTCAGATACTTCACCACCTCAGTTTACTTCGTTGAATTTCGCTGAATTAGAAGAAGACCACTACTTTAGTTCATCTTCACTCATACTTTCTCCCGAAAGTCAAGTTTCTTATCTTCAAGGAAACTCTCTGAATAGCCAGTTAATCGAAAGTAAAGAAATACTTTCTTCTGCCTATTCCATTAATCTTAATCAAAAGCAGGAATGTCTTACTCAATCGTCAATTGTGGAACCTTTAACAAATGGGACGACCGGCCGCATCACCAATCAGGTGAGCGTGCTTCGGTATCCCAATGTTAATGGTAGCCAATCGATGGTGGCTCATACCGAAACCCCCTTGTGTGATGATTTCCTTATTTTCCCTAATGATAATGATAATACTGGTACTGTCTTGTGCGGTTCTGGTTCCGCTGCTAGCGACAATGAAGATGTGTCTACTGCCTCTTCCCCTGTCACTTTAGTTGCTCCTTCCAGTACTTCTACGTTTGTTTTTTCTGAAGTTTCTACTCCTAGCTTGAATGTTATGGATCAAAATACTCAGTTTTTGGCTTCTACAATGTTTGAATCCGATCAAAGATACCCAATCAATGTGAACCCAGAGTGGTCTCCGTTGTTTGATAATTCTGAGACCGCTTCTCCCGAGCTCAAAGTCGAACATGATTGGACCCCATTACTTAAGCCTGCCACTACTTCGCCTGTGCCTAAAATTGAAGTTAGCTTTGTGCGTGAGAAGCGGAGTGCTATTGTTATGGCTGGTGATGGTGATTCTATGGAAGAATTAGCATGTAAGCGTTTGAATAGCGGTGATTCCGAGTCTAAACCTATTATCGTCAAGAATCCTAAGGATCCTGCCAGTATTAGAAGAGCTCGAAATACCGAGGCTGCTAGACGGTCTCGTGCTAAGAAAAACGCCCGCATTGATCATCTTGAAGCCATCGTTGCCCAATTACAGTCGAAGAATTCGATGTTGGAGGCGGAGAATAACGTTCTCCGTAGACTTCAAGGTATTCCATCAAACTCGAGTTTGTAAGTCTATTTGTTCTAGTTTATATAAAAAAGCAGTTTAATATAATAATAATATTAGCTTCATAAAATAGTATGTGCCGTACTCTATTGCCACCAATTGCTAAAGATAAACATGGGGCGCGATACGGATATACGTATGTGCGTACATTCAGCTTCTGAGAGCTTGGCGTATATCGAAAGAAAACTTTGACAGATATTTTTTAATAATTTATAAACTTACCACTAGTAAACATAATGGGCTTTCAGTGCCGAGAAACTTACCATATCTACGACCGACATATCTTACATAGTTAAATGATCTACCCCTTGGAGAGACACTAATTAAAGCAACATGAAACACGATCCATTATTGTCACAAGCTTGTCAGAGGCGGGAGATTCCCAGAGTCAATGTCTAAACCAAGCAGTTTCTTTTATCAAACAACGTAGCATCGTCCTTATATATTTTAGCAAAAAGGTTTTTACTGAGCTCACCACCAATCCATCTCCTATATCCCACTACATAAACTCTTCCTAAATGACCACATTCGATTGTATTATGTGCAATTGTTCAAGCCCATCACTCGCTGATTTGCCATCTCCAGTCAGTAGTCATGGGTTACAATCCATTTTATAAATGTATATGAATAAGATAATTAGATTATCTATCTATTAAGGTTCAGCTGCTACGCTTATCTTAACAATCTTATCGATCTCGGCAAGTTCCTCTTCGGGTTTCGTTCTAGCAATTGCTCACCCCTCTTTGAAACAGTAAACATATTAAAATTAAATGCAATAATTATGACAAACTTCCAAATGTTAAACGCGGATGAGTTGCAGGTATCTGAGACATATTTCTCTACTTCAACTCAACAACTGATCCAACATCAATAGAGCATCAGACACTCTCTGAAGCTACGTATCTATATAAACAAATAAACATACCGCCGAGGAGCCAATGTAATCTATGCCGTAAAAACATGTTTAAATTTCTAAAAAATGTTTTTCCGATACTACTTCTGCTTCTATTCAAGTTATCAACCGCTATAGATATATATGGAACAGGATGCCTTTACACGGCGGCACTTGAGTACAAATTCGGATGTGAAGGATGGGGAATATATGCCTTGGCTCCATGTGTCTGTACAAATAGAGCCTTTCTCGAAACTGTTGTTGGATGTATAGAAGAATCATGTCGCAATTACGACGACAGAGTTAAAGCTTATACCTCACTAGAAGCAACCTGCCCACCTGGATTATATCCAGCTGATTACAGTTCTCTTATAAAAAATTTCAGGAATCTTCCAAAGAACCTGACTGCGTCACAGCTGGCAGGTGTACATACCGAGGGATTTGTCATTCCAAAGGAGGTCCTCGGTCAGACCTTCAAAGCAACTTCGACTGCCGTTCAGCAGGCTAAACATACAATTTACTATGGGTAAGTTGTCTCGTACGCTATCCCGTATATTTACTAACAATAAGGGCTGCAACGATATCATACTTTGGCCTGATAATAATACTTAGGACTATTAGTAACTTTTGTTATAAATTTGCACCGTCTGTTCTGTACTTCTTTGACTTCAAATTGGCAAGGACCATAAGGAGAAAACTTTTACTGCCTCCAACAGCAGGTTACCACCACTCCAAACCTAAGAGATTTGGTTCATTTACGTTTGTTATTCCTACGCGATTCCAAACTTTTGTTATCTCTGGCTTTGTTATTTTAAACCTCATCCTATTATTTATCGATTATCCAATGGTGATGCCAAACGTGCTGCACCCCTCAGTAAGAGAACAGTATTCTGGATACCTAGGAGCTCGATCTTCCGTGATGCTAATGTCTGAGTTCACTTTATTATTACTTTTTGCAGGAAGAAACAATACATTAATATGGCTAACCGGATGGTCTTTAAGTGACTTCAATGTATTTCATAAGTGGATTGCTAGAATGATTCTATTCAACACCCTGATACACTCAGCTGCCAAGACGGTCGAAATAAAGAAAACCATGTTCTTCACCTCAGCTTGGAAAGACGGATGGTTCGTCTGGGGTGTTGCTGGTGCTTGCATATTGTTTATATCTTCTTTCCAGGCAATGCATTTTTTCAGATCTCGTGGATATGAAACTTTTTTGGCTATTCATATAGTTTTGGCAACGGTTGTTATACCAACTTTTTATTACCACATTAAGGTTCAAGTAGTCGGAATAAAATATGTTTATGCCGCGATTGCAATATGGGGTTTCGACTATCTGGCAAGAATATTTAGAATTGTACATTCCGGAATTAAGTCGAGAGCCGATGTAAGAGTTGTGTCAGGCGATATCATAGAGTTTAAAATAACGTATTCTGAAAGATGGAAGATTTCACCCGGCTCTTATGCTTTTATCCATATATTGTTACCACTCCACAATGCATGGCAATCCCATCCCTTTTCTCTGGTCACATCTCCATCTAAGGACGACAATGGCAAGCTCATTGTTTTCGCAAGAATTAAAAAGGGCATAACAAAGTCCACAAGTGATTGGATTCTAAGGCAGCCATCGGGAGCATTCCGTAATCTGCCAGTGCTACTCGATGGTCCATATGGTAATTATCACCATCTTCATCATTACGAAACTTTAATCTTGGTAGCTGGCGGAATTGGGGTTACTGGTGTATATCCTTACGCTGAAGAACTAATAAAATCACCGAAGAGAAATCAGAAGATGTTGTTTATCTGGACTACATCAGACGAAAGCTGTTTAGATTGGTTTGGAGATCAAGTAGCTTATCTGTCCTCAGATAAAAGGATTCAGAAGCATATATATTTGACATCGGAAAGAGCAGCAGAACATAGTACGCTGGCAGATATTGAACTTGATCCCGTTCCACTAGATAATTGCTTTTCTTTATCAGATTTAAAAAAAGCCCCCATTGTTTCTGAAGGGTCGAGTGCCGGTCCCAGCTCCCCCAGTACCGGTAAAACGTTCTTTCATGAGAGAACCACAAAAAAATATGGACGACCCAATTTACAGAAGGTCGTTACCGACGAAATTGCTAGCGCAAGAGGTTCTGTTGCCTTTGTAGTGTGCGGCCCAGGACCGTTAAATGACACTGTCCGATCTACTCTCTCGAATAATATCAAACACGCCAACGCCCGTATCGATTATTATGAAGAAGCGTTTGCTTGGTAAATACGACCGGTCTTAATCACTCCTTTCTTCATATTATAGATTATTAAACTCTATTAATTTTTTATATGCAAAAATATATAATGTAAATACTTTAGTTTGCCAGGGTATCTTCTAAAGTCATGCCTTCTAAATCATCTAATAATTCATCAACATTAATTGTAGGACCTTCCTCTACAACCCCTTCTTCTTCCTCATCTTTGTAATTACCATCACCCATTGTAACGTCGCGCACCTTGGGAATATTGGATTCCGCTTGGGAGTTGGGCTTCTTATAAAGATTAACAGTCGAGCGTAACTCCTCGTCTTCCTCAAGTTCTTGCAGGAACATTTCGTAATCTCTCTCAACACGTTCAAACTCAGCTTGGGCAATCCGCGAACCGTCTTCTTGTTCATTATATTCCTTAGCCATACGACGAAGTTTCCAGTTTCTCTTAGAAGCCTTTCTTCTCTTAGGATAGAATTTCTTCACCAACAAAACGTCCGGAGTTTCAGAAGTTCTACTAAGTTCATCCCAATAAACATTATTAAAGTTTGCATTAACCAAGTAGTAACCTAAAGCAGAATCTCCAGGGTGCAGAAGACCACCAAGATGGGTCCGAACAGTAAACGTCTGGGTATTTTGACCCATATCAATAGCCCTAGCAACGACAACATCTGCTAAAGCATATTTTCCGCGAGTTGGTCCTAGGGGTTCAATATCCAGAACGATGAATTCAGTCAATTGCGATGCTTCACTCAAACTTGGGAATGGTTCTCGCCAATAAATAGAGGCACTAACATCAGCCTTCTGTAGAGTATTTGGGTCAAGAAATTGCACCGAACTTGAAATCCGAGAGCACATAACAACTTGTGAGATATTACCTAATGAGCGGGCAAGTTTTGGAGGAATGACGACTAAATCGTCCCTACAAATGGGTACTAACTCAACAGAGAAGGTAAATTTATATGAACTTTTACCTGTATGTGTATCCTGAGATATGAGTTCTTCAGATTTTTTATACTTCATAGGACTGACAGCACTCAAGAAATCTAGCATTTTAATCGCATGATTCTTATGTTGATAATAGAAATCAATACCATCTCTTGATTCTTTGATAGATACAGTATCCACATGAGCATTATGTTTCAAGATAAGTTGTTCCAAATAGAAGAAAGTACGTTTATGAGCTACCTTTTGACGGATCTGAACAGCCGCTCTCCAGGTATTAACAGTAAACTGTTTAGCACAATCAGGACATTGAGTAGCGATCACTACATATTCAACTTCAAAACTTTGTTGAATAATGACATTCGACATGGCTTCGCCTTGGACTGTTAACTTGACTTTGATACGCCTAGAGTGAGGTTCAGTCCAAATAAACCTAGCATCCACAAGCCGAGTTTTCTGAAGACCTCTAAGACGGCGTAATAATAATGCTAACAATTCCCTTGATTCTAGTTGAGCAGGTATCCACTGGGTTGGAGGCTGTAAAAAACGTTCACAGTTTCTACAGAAATTAACATTCGCTTCTCTAGGTATTTCTTGGGTGATATCACAAGTAAGTCTAATACAATCATAGCACATAACAAGGCCTTTGGTACCGTCCATAGGCTGACCGCAGTTACAACATAGTACAGTAGCAGGAGTATGAATAAAAAGCTGATTTTCCTGGACCTGACTAGGGTCCATTTGATTTTGCAAGCCAAAACTCATGGCAGTATATAGTAAGTATTAAGGGGAGGTGGCAGTTTTTTCGGGATTTTGAGAGAAATGCTGGGATCCTGATCTTCAAAAAAAAATATTTTGAAGGGTAAATTTCAACTGACCTTCCTTACCCAGATATGGGAAGGGGTTTAGAAAGGTTGTTGACGGCGATCAAAAAGTGGCGGTTGTATCTGAACTACAGAAAATTCCACACAGACGATGGTGATGACAAGCTGTCAGGGACAAGGAGGAAACCTTTTTAAATATAATAGCACTATCGGTATGTTCGTAATCAATAGCACTAAAACGTTGTTCCTGGTGATTCTGGGAGCTAGTTGAAGCTCGAGAAGCGGGTCTACAATGGCCCATGTTATGATTATAATGTATTAGTTTTACTTTCCTGTAACATAAATGACAGCAGTCATATACCTCTCTCCAGTTAGCTGATTATTACAGGAATTGTGAAAGTTACAGGGACTGATAGGGGTAAGGTACGATGCCTTCCCTATCAAGGGGAGATGTAGCCGATCGTTTAATATAGGGAGCGCGAACAAAACAGATGGCGGTATCGTAAAAGATTTCTATTGAAGATAATTATGGTCTTAGTTCATGTGTCTTATGAACCCCAAAGCCCACAGTACTCGTACTCTCGCTCTTCTAATTACCCTCTCACCTTCGCGCGCTATCTCATCATCATACTTGACAGTCGTCGGCATCAGCCGCAACTTACCGCATCTTTGCGGCTAAAGTCTTGAATATTTTGTATCCCATAATCCTCGCCGTCACCCGCGCCCGCGCATCACACAAACGGGACGAATCCTATCCCCCCAACTGCTCATATTTGATGCGTGTGCGTTTCCATACGGAACAGAACAGTTTTCTCTCATTTTAATTCTAAACCTTCTTCACTCTACCATACACGCCAAACGTATACACCGGGGCAAATCAACAACAATCACAAAAAACTGCAAAGCGACAAGTACAACGATAAACACAAAGTATAGCTTTTGATCAATTCGCTTTGTTGTTGGTTTAAACTAGAGAAAAAATACCACCGAGTGTTGAAGCGATCAAAACAGGAACGGAGAGGTATGTAGACTTTAGTGCTATGATGGTGATGTAATTGAGATCGAAGGTTTTCAGAGCAGGGTAGAAAGCAAAACTGTACGAGCGAGGAAGAAAACGTACCACGACAACCAGTCAACAATTAACCTTATAACTAACTCGTTATAGTACACCGCGATTGTAGATATTAAAGGCGTTAATCGCATATTTTTCGTTTGCCACATACAAACTAATTGTCCTCATTGTACACAATTGTTTGTTGCTGATTTATATTCACTGAGAGAGGTGAAGCAACATACACATTGTAAGTTTTTAGCAGGGAAGTAATAAACACTGATTCTAACAACCAGCCTAGAATCCGATTACATCGTTACCAATAACTTCGTCAATTGAAAGACCGCCTACGGGCACGGAGTGGTTGTTGTCAAACAAGGAGGAACGCGAAGACGAGCAACAACAAATCACTTTAGCCCAGATTGCCATTCTTGTTGCACAGCTGCAGACATCGGCTTCTAATAATCATTCTGTAATTTTCAAGCAGATCACAAAATTTTGTGAAGAGGACTTTATTGTATATGGGAAAGTTCTTCACAGACTTGTTTCTATACACGCAAGAAATATCTTTACAAGAAGAAGACCCCAACTAGAAAGCGAAAGGACGGAATTGGAGTTTCTTGATAAGTGTATTAAGAGACTACTTAGCGATCCGTTATTAGCGGATAAATTTGGCAAGGAGAACAGTTTTGACTGGGTTCTTTTGCGGCCACACGAGCTGACGTTGGCACAGTTCAGTGCATACTTTGAATTAGACGGGTTTGAACGGACGCTTTTGAGCCTAGAGGTTGAGAATACTAGAGATCAAGGATATAACGCGCAAGGTAATTATTACATGACGAGCATGAGCCAGAAACGACTCTGCTGTAAGAAGGCAGGATAAAGAAGAAACAAACTAACTTTAGCACAGCATCGCGGCAAATTGATTTATATTTTGAGACATTTGTAGATCTGATCAAAGATCCACAATATCATCCACATTTATCTCATAAAAGTCTCCGGATAGTAAGTGAAAAAATCCAACATCATCACCCAGAGCAACAAAAGACCGTTGCAAAAGCCATTCGACAACGATTTAGTACAAATAATAGTGTGATGGATTCATTATTGGTGGATATTGTGCAACCAAGCATCCGCGAGGGAAATTTAGACAAGTCTAAAGTCAGATCGCTGATTGATTCAAAAAAGGTGAGCATCACCAATCAGTCGATTTCGGGACTATTAGCAGCAGTGGCTGGCCATAATGAATGGCCCGCCTCTCACATTGGAGAGGCCATTGCAGACAGTGATGCATCTGGCGTGTCAACACTTGACTGGGAAACTGTTTTTGCATTATTGGAACAACCTCCCTCTGCTCCTCCTTCATCGTCACAAAAGAATCTAGAATTGCGTATTGCCAGTACTACTTCATTGAGTAATATTGTGGCCACAATAGGTGCTCTTGAAGGGGCAAATACAAAAGACAACGAAGAAAATAAAGCTGTTGCATTGTTTTTTTCTAGGAAATGGAGCATTTTGCAGAATCAAGTTGATATCTTGATTCATGCTAGTGCTGAACAACAGAAACCACTTGATTTGTCTATTTATGGACTAAAGAAAGTGATTGATCCCAATGATTATGATGAATCGCCCCCACACATCCAGTCAATTGCTAATAATTTAGCTGGGCATCCATTGAATTACAGACATTTGATCGTGCTATCACTGGATGCAATCTGCAGAGAGGAAGATCCTGCTGTTGGTTCTGCAAGAGGTTTTCTTGACAGGTATGCCAAGATAATTCCTGAAATATTCTTTTTAGGGGGCATCACTATCCCTAAACCGTGGCACCCATTATTAGATAGAGTTATTGGCAACTTTTTCGAACTTTTCTTTGCAGGCCATGCATCAAGACAATTGGTGTTTAATCAATTGGCCAAGACTGACAAGTTATTTTTCTTTGATTCTTTGATCGAGATATTCGAAAGAGATGCGGGAATGATTAGCCATATTCTATCTGTTGCGCATGATGCAAGCATTTTGGATGAGTTGTTATATGTTAACCATTATACTTTTGGCTTAGAGCTGGCTACCCAAGCTGATAAACAAAATATTGTTCTGTTCGATACATTCTTAAAGACCTCTCTTGAAAAAGTACATGAGGTGGCTATTGACACCAATAGTTCCGAGCCCCCAGAATACGGATTTGTTGGTGCGTTGTTAGATTTCCTCGAAATTAAAGCAACTGTTGAGTATACGCAACCCCAAGTAGCAGGCAGATCTCCTACTGGTCTTAATTTAAGATCTGTTGCTGCTGCTTTGGCATTTGTTTCGACGGTGGAGATCCCTCCTGATCGAATTGAAAAGCTCAAATCCATTCAGATACAATGCCTTCAATCGTATCCAAGACTTATAAACTTTGGTCAAGGCCATGATGATGCTATTTTAGCTCATGGTGATGTTAATTCGTTTCCACCTGAAGTTGAAAGAGAGATGAAACTTTACTATCAAAAGATGTATGAACAGAAGATTGAAATTCGCGATATTATCACTATGCTCCAGAGACTTAAAAAGTCAGATGATCCATTAGACCAGGATGTATTTGCTTGTATGGTCCATTCATTGTTCGATGAATACCGTTTTTTTCCTGAATATCCACTAAGTGCTTTGGCCACCACTGCAGTTTTATTTGGCTCATTAGTTTATTTCCAACTTATTGAAGGGTTACCATTGTCAATTGCATTGAGATTTATATTGGAATCTTTGAAGCAGCCCACCGAATCCAATATGTTTAGATTCGGATTGCAGGCATTATTTGAATTTAGGCAGCGGTTGCATGAGTTTCCTAAATACTGTACTATATTACTTGATATCCCCGGCTTAATATCTCAACAACAGTTTTATCAACAGATCAAGGATATTGTCGAGACTGGTCAAAGCGGTGGGGGCGCTACGGTGGTTAACCAGCAGGCACAGCCACCAGAAGTTGTTGAACAAGCTCCTCAAGATTTCAATTCTGTTAGTGCAGATGTCCCTATCGACGATTCTAACCAGGAGGACCCATCGGAAAGTGTTAGTGATAAGGTTCTTTTTATTGTAAATAACCTGGCTCAGAACAACGTTGCTGCGAAATCCAGTGAACTTGCAGCTATTCTGGAAAGACGCTATCACAGCTGGTTTGCTGCTTATATTGTTGGGCAGCGTTCGAAGCAAGAACCTAATTATCATGCTTTATATATTGATATGCTTCATCATATCGGTAGTAAGAATCTCGAACTACACTGCTTAAAGATTACTTATTTGCATATCATTCAATTGCTGAATTCACCAGATACAATTTCATCGTCAGATAAGAGAACCCAATTGAAGAACCTTGGTCATTGGTTGGGTGGGTTAACCTTGGCTCGTGATCGTCCTATTCTTTATAAGAATATTGCATTTAAGAAACTATTGACTGAAGGATATGATTCAGGTAAACTTGCCGTTGTTCTGCCATTTGTATGCAAAACATTAGAACGAGTGTCTTCTTCCACAGTCTTTTTACCACCAAACCCTTGGTTAATGGGGTTGATGCATGTTTTATCTGAACTTTATAAATTTGCTGAACTCAAGTTGAATTTGAAATTTGAAATCGAAGTGCTTTGCAATCAATTGGGTTTAGATATTGAAGATATTCCCGCATCCACTATTGTTCGTAATAGACCCAGTGAAGCAGAGTTGCATGATGCTCAGAATGCTGATTTGGCCCAAGAATTAGAAAATCTGCGCATCCAGGGCAATGAACCAGTTGTTCCATTGCCTGGGTCTAGTACAATTCCAAAGGCTGTTGTTAATTTGCCAGTTAGTGGAGCCACAGCTGTTAATGAGACTGACATGTCCATTTACTCTGCTGTTGTTAATCAGCTGGCTCTAATCGGGAACACTGGGTTTGTCACACATCCGACTCTGAAGCAGATGTTTTTATTGGCAATTGACAAATCAGTCCGTGAAATACTTCAACCAGTAGTTGAAAGATCTTCTACTATTGCTGCTTTAGCTGCTCGTGAATTAGTTATAAAGGATTTTGCACTGGAACCTGATGAACAAAAAGTTCGTATTGCTGCCAAGAATGTTGTTCGTGTTCTCGCAGGAAGTATTTCCTTGGTTACTTGCAAGGAACCACTTCGTGAGACCCTTGCATCCAACCTGCGTAATCTGATGGTTGCTAATGGCTATGCTGAATACAATATGTTGCTAGAACAGATCGTATTGGCTGTTAATGACAATGTTGAGATTATTTGTTCTATTATTGAGAACGCTGCTGTTGAAAAAGCTTATGCTGAGATTGAGGAAGCTTTGGGTCAGGCCTATTTTATGAGAAAGCGCCACCTTGAATCACATAGCAATCAACCGTTTGTTGATCCTCAGCTCAATTCCAGATATCCATTGCAATTACCGGATCCATTCCGACTTAAACCCGGTGGTCTTCTTCCTCAACAATTTGCTATTTATGAAAACTTTGGGAAATACAGACCAGCTGTTGAGTATGGGGTTGAAAGCCGTCAGCAACTTCAACAACAACTTCAACAACAACAGCAGCAACAGCAACAACAACAGCAACAACAGCAGCAACAACAGCAGCAGCAACAACAACAACAACAGCAGCAGCAGCAACAACAACAACAACTACAACTACAGCAGCAGCAGCAGCAGCAGCATCAACAACAACAACAGCAGCAGCAGCAGCAGCAGCAGCATCAACAACAACAGCAGCAGCAGCATCCGCAACAACAACAACAACAACAGCAGCAGCCACAACCAGCCCAGACTTTACCTGATGAGTCTCCATATCCAGTTACAGCCTCCCTTGAAAGACCAGTTGTACCTGCTGCCGCAGCAGTTCCTCCCGCTTTGTTTGAGCAACTTATTTTGCAAATCCAAAATGGTATTGACTCCCTTGAGAAGCTTATTAAGGAGTCTTCTGAAGTATCAATCGGTCAGTTAACTCCTGAACATAAGATTTCGATTTTGATTTCTCAGATTTTGACAGTTACTAGTAGAAGTTCATTTAGAGATGAAATCATTTTGAAAACTTCTCAAATGACTGTGAGTGCCTTGTTTATGTTGACAGATTCTCAATTAGGCAGAGAGGTGTTGTGCTTTTTGTTAGATAAACTTTGTCAATTGTCATCACCTACTGCCAAAGAAGTTGTTTTGTGGCTTATTTATTCTGATGATGAGCGGAAATACAATGTGCCGGTCATGGTTACATTAATTGAAGCTAAACTTATTACTGTGAGTGAGATCGATACAAATCTGGCTAAGCAGATATTGGCCAAGATCCCATCAGCAATTACGTTTGCTGCTGGTCTTATTAATGAAGTTGTTTTATCTGCCAACCCTATTTGCTTGAGAACCGAGTTTACTGGAAGTCTTGAAGCTATGGAAGTGCTTGCCAAAGAAGACCCTCCCAATCCTATTGCTGTCAAACTTTTGGAATCTCTTGAGGATAACAGATCTGCCAATATCTTGCAAGGTCCATTAATGTCTGGAAAGAGAATCGAAAAAACTGAAGATGACTCAGAAACGGAGAGACAATCTGGCGAAAATGGGGAAAATGGAGAGGAACCGTCTGATATTGTTTCGCTTAAGGAGCAAATGGGGTATATTTTTGCTGAATGGACGAGACTTGCCCAACATCCATGCCGTACCGAGAGGTCACTTCACGTGTTTGTTTATGAATTATCAAAACAAGGTATCTTGAATGATAGCGAATTGCTCTGTACGTTTATCCGGTCAGCAGTAGAGATATCAGTAGAAAGCTACAAAAAATCATCGCATGCCGAAGTTTTTGTTGCTGTTGATTCATTGGCTAAGCTTATGGTTACAATTCTCGAAACTGGTAAAAAGATGCAATTGTCAAGTAGAGTCGAATATGCTAGGAATATGCTTTCGGTTGTGCTTCTTATCCTTGCTTTTGATCATGATAGTGAACAAGAAAACTTCAATGGTAGACCTTATTTCCGATTGTTTTCGACGTTGGTATTTGAAATCTCTGAATTGAAGGAAGATTCAGATGAGTTTAACAATGAAATGTATTTATTAATTGCTGACGCTTTTAATAGTTTGCAACCTTTGGCATTCCCAGGATTTAGTTTTGCTTGGATGACACTTATTTCTCATCGATTCTTTTTGCCCAAGTTGATGCAACTTCCAGAAAAAAAGGGTTGGTCACATCTTGCCAATCTTTTGGGAGCCTTGGTACGCTTTGAAGGTAACTATATTGAAGGCAAGGATTTCCCAGAACCTATTGCTGTTATGTACAAGGGAACTCTAAGAATCTTCTTGGTTCTTCTTCATGATTATCCAGAGTTTTTGATTGAGAATCATTATACTTTATGTAATAGTATCCCTCTGAATTTTGTTCAACTGAGAAATTTGGTGCTGTCTGCATTCCCAGAAAATATTCAATTACCGGATCCGCTTACTCAAGGATTGAAGGTTGATAAATTACCTGAGATTAAGGAGTCTCCACTTCTGGCAATTAATCCAGAAATTGATTTACAAAAGTTTGGTGTTAAGAAACTTGTTGATGCTTATTTGAAGACACCATCTCCAGCACTTCTTAAAGCGCTTGCAGGGGGATTCAGATCAAAGATTAGTAATGAAGCAGGGCTTGGATTCGATAGCGTGTCGACTAACTATACTGCATTGAATGCATTGGTTTTGTACTTGGGTGTTCAAGCGGTCCGCAGTAACAATGAGACATCTAATAGCGGAAAGAATTCTAAAACAACCAAGAATAACAATTATGATAAACTCATTGGTGGTGAAGACGATACAGCCCATTTCAACCGCGATTCTGTATATTTGCAATTACTAGCTCAATTAATGAATGAGCTAGATACTGAAGGAAGGTACTTTTTATGTGAGGCGATTGCTAATCAATTACGATATCCAAATGCCCATACACATTTCTTTAGTTGTGTGATTTTATCTTTATTTGGTAATTATGGTACACAATCATTAGGAGATGATAAACAATCTGTCCAGCATTTAATCACACGAGTTCTCCTTGAACGAATTATTTGTAATCGTCCTCATCCATGGGGATTGATGATCACATTTACAGAATTATTGAAAAATTCTAATTACAAATTCTGGGACCTTCCATTTACTAGAATTACACCAGAGGTGAGTATATGAATAGATGTATTAGCTATACAGAAGACTAACTGATGATATCTAGATTGAACGAATGTTTGCTTCGCTATATGGCCATATTAGCAATTCAAACTCAACAAACAGCCCCAGTGGTAACAATACTCCACTAGCCACAGAAACAACTGTCGAGGGTTAAAAGCAGAATGATACAAAAAAAATTTGATGTTTTCTTACGATGGAATGAAATAATGCCATAAGTTGTTGTGCTTATGAACATACAATAACCATGTCTCCTCTTTTTTTTCTTTCTTGTTTGTTATCCAGAACAAAAAGGGGATAATGTGTATTATTATTTTTATTATTATATATATAGATTTTATTTATGACTTGATTGAACTATTTTCACGCTTGTGCAAGATATTCAAGCCCTCCTCGGCGGCGTATATGTATATACCTTCTCATTGGCTATGTAATATGTGATGTGCTATCACGGCACAACAGGAAGATACCATCCCAAAACACTCATTGGCTTTTCAGGGCTTATCGTACTATAGATAAGACTGATACGGCGTGTGACATTGAGGTGATATCTATGAGGGTCGATCTTGCCGATAAAATCGTCGCCTATCAAACCTATTCCTCCCAACAGGCACGAAAATAAAACTCCTCCAGCTGTGAATCTTGCGTTTGGATCGGTCTCAGTGCTTAAAAGGCTTCATTGGCTGGGCGTAATCAACGGCAAACCGTATATTTAAAGCGTGGTGCCTCCAGAATTTGCCAGCTTGTCGTTCGTTACAAGCATAACCTTTTCATGTTATGTCTGTTATTTCTTCTGGGCAGAGAATTTTGAAGAAAATTGTATTTGCTTTTTACACAATTTTTCAAATCAGTTGCATATTGTGTTATTCGCTACTGCAGACCTAACACAGTAGACGATTGACTACAAACAAAATGAAGTTGATTAGATTTTAGTGTACCTCTTCTTCTTTTTTTAACCATTTTTTTTCAAACAAGATTTTTATCTGGACATTGTACAGTTATTGGTTTGGCTGATTAGGTTTGGTTTTCCGGGAAAATGTCAGATACGAATGGAAGCAGTCGGTCGAGACGATCTGATAGTATTCATGACGATGAATGGAGAATACCAAAAACAAGGGCCCAGTCTATAATCGGAACTAAGCCCAGTAGTACTTTCGAAGTGGGTTCCTATGCCAGAGTGTTTTATCATGGATCTTTGATTCCAGGTGAGTGTGATAATAATACAACCAATGATAGCCATACTAACTATATTTCTCTCCTAGATAACTTGGACCCTCAAGATGATAGCGAATACACGGTTAATTCTTTAAGAGAACAGACAGCAGGATTGTCATCCATGGCATTAGAAGAGGGAATGTCCAGATCGTTTATATCTCCTGAAAACGACAGCCTAACCAGTGACCTGAGCCATAGCCACTCTCATACTATTAGAGATGAAATGGCTCGATTTGAACGCAAATCCATCTCTCACAAAACTGTGCCTTTTGATGGCAAATCGTCATCTCTGACTGATATCATAAAATCTGCCTCAGAAGACCAAAGTCGAGAAGAGACAATTCACGAAAATACCCCATTGCTTTATGAAGATCATGAGCCCACACCAATTTCTTCATCATCTACTGAGTATTCTTCAGCCTCTGCAAAATCAAAAATCCATGGCGATATCGGCTCAGTAGCTGCCGATAATTCTGACACTGTATTTGATACTAGTGCAAGTAGTTATCACACATTTGAAGATTCCCACCTCTCTCAGCATGATTTATCATTCAGGGACAAAGTAGAAGCTTGGTCAAAAGCCAACCTTAATAAGGGAACAATTATTGAAGAGGCTATTAAAAAGCCCATACGTTACATCCCTCCCGTTATACTGGGAACGCTACTGAATGTTCTAGATGGCCTTTCATATGGAATGATTTTATTCCCATTAGCTATTCCTATGTTTAGTCACCTGGGACCTGCGGGCTTGTCTATGTTTTACGTTAGTTGCATCGTCTCTCAATTAATTTATTCTTTAGGTGGGAGCCAGTTTAAAGCTGGAGTTGGTTCGGAAATGATTGAAGTGGTTCCCTTTTTCCACACTATGGCATTCACGATTATGGAAGAAATTGGCGTTGATAAGCCACAAGCAGTTATTGCTACTACAATCCTGGCGTTTGCCATTAGTTCAATGATAACGGGGATAGTCTTTTTTTTATTAGGCTATTTTGGTCTAGGATCATTAGTCGGGTTTTTCCCGCGACATATTTTGGTAGGATGCGTTGGGGGTGTAGGATATTTTTTAGTTGTTACTGGAATCGAGGTGTCTTCAAGTCTTGGATCATCTCTTGAGTATAATTGGGCAGTTTTGCAGCATCTTCTGCAATCAGATGTCCTTTTAAAATGGATAATTCCAGTGGCATTGGCAGTATTTTTAATGGTTCTTGAAAGAACATTCCACCATCCATTAATTTTACCTTCGTACTTTACTGCAATTTTCGCATTATTCCATTTATTCATTTGGCTCATCCCAAGCTGGAGTCTGGAAGCAGCCAGAGCTAGTGGGTGGATATTCGACGCCCCGTCTGTAAATGAGCCATGGTGGAGTTTTTACAAACTTTACGATTTTGGAAGCGTTGAATATTTATCACTTTTGCATGTCGTCCCGGCCATGTTAGCGTTGACGTTTTTTGGTCTATTACATGTTCCAATCAATGTTCCTGCTTTGGCAGTTGCAACCAAAGCTGATAATGTTAATGTTGATCGTGAGCTTATAGCGCATGGTATGTCCAATTTTGTGTCTGGGATGTTTGGTAGTATACAAAACTATCTCGTCTATACGAACAGTTTATTTTTCATTCGCAGTGGTGCCGACAGTAGAGTTGCCGGCGTCATGCTTGCGATTGCTACTGCCGGTGTCATGATATCTGGTCCCGTAGTTATTGGATTCATTCCTATAATGCTAGTTGGTGCATTGATCTTCCTTTTGGGATTTGAATTATTAATTGAAGCAATGTATGATACTTGGGGTAGACTTAGCAAATTTGAGTATTTCACCATTGTTACTATCGTGGTTTCTATGGGCGCCTGGGATTTTGTATATGGGATTCTTATAGGCATTGTGCTTGCTTGTGTTTCTTTTGTTATTCAAGCTTCCCAGACTACGGCTATTAGGGCATCATATACTGGAGTTGTTGCCAGGTCTACAGTTCGCCGCCATTTTATGCAACAGAAATTTTTAAGTGAAGTTGGCGATCAAATCTATGTTCTAAAATTATCTGGCTACATTTTCTTTGGAACAATTGTCAAAGTTGAACAAGCTGTTCGTGATCTTCTCGATGAACGAAGGTTTACTAAGCAGCCAATCAGATATCTTATTATTGATATTAGTGTGGTTACTGATATTGATTTTTCTGCATCTGAAGCATTTGCTCGTATGAAGAGATTGCTTGATTCCAAAGGTGTGTTTATGTTGCTCTCAGGGGCTACTGAAGACGTGAGTGTTGTACGGGGTCTTAAAGCGATCCAACTCCTCAAAGTTTCGGAATCGGAATCTGAGCGACCAGTTAGATTATTCCCGCATCTTAATATGGCGTTAGAATGGTGTGAAAATGAGTTTCTCAGCGGTTATTACAGTCATCGCGATCGATATCGATCAACTGATAGCCCAATTTCGGATGGAAGTAATTCACCCAACAGTAGCGCCACTAATATACCTGTTGCTGCAAGCTCTTCACATTTCCTTCAAATACCAGGGAAAAGTATCATGGTGAATGATACTCGTTATGGGGTCTCACCAAGAGCCATTTCATTTAGACGAGCGGTAGAAAACGCTGCAAAGGAAGACTTAAAAGTTGTTTCCAAGTGGCAGCAATTACGCCAGCCATTACCAATCATGATGCAAATTTTTCAAGGTGTCTCTGATAAAGGTGAGGACTTCTGGGCGCGATTATTGCCATATTTCAAGCGGGAGGAGCTTAGTAAAGGAACTCTTCTTTATACCTCGGGTAATGAAGCTACTGGGTTTTATTTAGTCGAGTCTGGCATTCTTCGAGCAGACTACAATCTGGAACAGGGTAAATTATATGAAAGTATCCTCGCTGGAACAACTTGTGGGGAACTTCCGTTCTTTTCTCAGACTAGAAGAACCGCTTCGGTAATTGCAGAAACGAATTCAGTTGTATGGAAGCTGGATAAGGAAAGTTGGGACAAGCTAAAGTCTTCAAAACCAGATGGACTGGAACTAGCAAACGAATTATTAGAAATAGCATTGAGGCTTACTGTTGAAAGATTCACGTCTATCACTGCATACGTCATGATTTCTGCTTAGTGGTATGGCAGCAGGTTGTATTTTACTCGCATTAATTTTTTTTCTTTGTATCTTGTATATAATAATTAGTCATTTCATTAAAAGCATTAAAATGTTATAAATAAGTCTTATCCATGATGGTAATAATGGAATTAAGGTCCATTTGGTCTAATGATTCGATAATGCTTGTGACATCGTCAGAATGAGACTCGACCGTAGGGACAGCGCGGGAAAAAGTTTGTTGTGTAGATGAAAATGCATAATTGTAGTATGATAAAATGGTCTGTTTTAAACCGAGGTTCCTAAAAAGAATAACCAATAACAAGAAAAAGAAACAGATTAAAGCTAGGGTTCGGCGAATAAACTTATACCGTAACTGACGCGTATGATTTTCTCTTTCTTGTACAGAGATACGGTCATTGACGACTTTCAGTCTTTGAGAGTATTCATCAACTTTATCACGAGCCGCAACAACTCGTTTCTCTAAATCATCAAATTCTGAGAAGTCCAACTGTTTGTACTTTTCACCATACAAGTTGAAGTCCGACCGCGATTGAGCAGCATGGGCTCTAAAAGTCGATATTAATTCGTTCGATCTGTTTCGTAGAGATCGGATACCGGCAAGGTGTTGCTCGAAGCTACTCATTCTGGCTTTTAGTATTTCTTCCACCGCATCGAGCTTCACTACTACATCACCGCCAAGGCTTTTCTGGAGTTCTTCTACACTTTGTATCATAGATATATTTCCTCTACTATCAATTGGCGCACCAGCTGAGCCAATGCTTTGGCCTCTTGACCAAACCTCTGGTAAAACGCTGACATTACTAGACCCAGAAAAGCTAGAATGTCTTCTTGATCCACCTTCTGACAGAAGCAAATTATTGTTTGAGGACGCCCATTTTGCACCGGCACCACTATCATTACTGGTAGTATCACTACTGTCCGTATCATTGCTTACTGTAATATCAGGAATCTTAACCGGCTGGGAAGATAGAGCTGAGGTAATTCGTCCACTAGTAGGTATTGGGGTTGGGCCATTCGCATGAAATAGATTCGATGGTCCAGGCGGTCTCCTTCTATTGGGCATCACACCTCGTTTCAGTTCGTCGTCCAATGCAAGAGATGGAGAGGACTTAATTCGACTAAACTGAATGGGCCTAGAGTATGCTAAATTAGAAGACTGTGGAGGGGACGCAGAGGAGCGAGATGATCCAAGTTCTAAGCCAGGACTTGTAGCGGGACCCCCATTAGCCCCAACAGTTGTGCTTGTCGGATGGTCAAGATCAAAGTACGAAGTGTTGGGATTGACAGAACCCGGTTTAGCGGGTGACTGTTGAAATGCTTTGAAAGGAGCCAACAATGGACGCTCCTGCACAGAACTTGGATCAGGAGTATGATAATTACTTGTACGAACATCAACAGACGAAGACGCGAATCCAGGTACTTTGTATATGGTCGGTTTTGTGGCTGCCTGCTGAGCAGGAGTTAATTCCGGTACAGAGAGAAGTCCAGAAACTGACGGAGCCTTCTGCCTGTGGCTATTGGCGTTCGCACGTAAACGTGGAGAATTAGGCAACGATGGACTGAAGGGAGCTAGTCGCGGCGAATGTGAAGGAGAGCGTGCTATTGAAGAAGAAGAAGGGTGTTGAACTGGAGCAGGAGCTCCGGCAGATGATTGTGGCTGCTGCATTTGTGATTGTTGTTGGGGCCATATCCGAGGGGACGCACCATCTCCAGACATTTGCATTTCTTAGAATATGTAAAGACCGTAGAATAGACCAATCTGCCATGGAAGGAACTATGAAGAGGAGAAATGAATGGATGAAATGCTACGGTGTAAGGATCATAAATGTGGGTCTGTGTGTGCGCTTGCTCGTTGTTGCAGCATACTTATTACCTAACAACAAAATAATAATGCGGCGATATCAAATGACAGCGTTTAGAAAATTGCGGATATGGTTTTTGATATGGCTTTTGATGTATTCAATACAATGCTGGATTAAAACGAATTATTTATCAATTGGGGTTTAATTATTTAGAGTCACGGGCGTTATATAAGTCTATGAAAAAATTACTTGATCATTGCAGATATGCAGGGTCTATGGGCCGTTTAACCCCAACCACTATCTATGAGAAGCGAAATGCGAAATGCGTAATGTCTTTTATTAGTCTCCACGTGCTGGAAAGTCAAACTTTGGGGGAAGAATAGCAAAAGTTAAATACGAGGTGTGGCTTTTAATTTCCGATTCCATTCGTGAGATGTTTCTCCATTCATAATTTGGGTCACCTTCCTGGATTCGAAGACCTCGACCCCATGGATTGAAGCCTTTAAACGAGGTGTTTTGAGTAGTGGGATTCGATGATGTTGTATTTTCGACGGGAATGTCATTGGAGAGCGCAATGCCTTCCGGAGTGGGAGTTACACTAGGTGAGACTGAAGATTCCATATTTGAGTCTGTTGGCGTCGAAACGCTGGAGTCTTGTATCTTTCTCTTTTTGGTAGCATCGTTTTTCTCTCTACGAACTTCGAGGCCATGCAATCGTCTTTCCTTCACATCTTTTAATCGCTGTATAGCATCATCAACACTTCGAACCATATTTCGGTGCCCCTCCCATCTTTTGGCATTAATTTCTACCATTTCGATCCTCTGAAAGCCTTCTTTCCTAAGAGTTTCTACCGTTTTGATGACCTGTTCCATACATGGAGAGAAACAGCATATCGACACTATACGATCAATTGCTAGGCATGATTTTAAATTGGGAATAGCACTCCATGGAGAAGGTAAATCTAAAAAGACAGCAGAAACATTCATATCTTCGGAGAAATCATTAGGAGAATCAAATCCATCATTGCAAACATCTCTATGGGTAATACTAACAACGCCCTTCAGCCCATGTTCCTCAATCTCTCTTTTGGCTTCAATATACCTTGGCTCATGGAATTCATATGTGAAAATATGGCCTTTTCTTCCAACAGATCGGGAGATTGCATGAGTGAAGCTGCCACTACCAGTACCTGCTTCAATAACTCTTGAACCAGGGCGAATCTTTAATCGCTGGACAATATAACTAGAGTCTGGAGTATATACGATTTGCGTTCTATGAGGTAAAGATAATGTCCAGAGTTCTGGCGTAGGAGCGACTAGATGAATGAACCCTTTGCCTGAAGAACTTGGGATTTGGTTGCCAAACTTCTGGCCGATGATTTGATTATGTGGAAACGATCCAAACCGCGTATTGAGCGTTTTGTCCTTTTCCACCGTTATTGGTTTAACGTCTGCTCTGGAGATCCATGCAAGGACAAGGTCTCCTTCTTTAATTAACAGGCTGTTTTCTAAAAATGACATCTCTCTTGACAATGCTCTTGAGTCCTAGTCCTAGACCTAGGCTTCGAAGTTGATTTAAATATAATTTTTTGATCGTCGCTTTCTTATACATATACAACCTCTTCAGGCATACACCCTAACATCAGTTTTGTACACTGCCAGAGTCGTTTTTCCTCTGTTTTACGACCCACCCAGATCTGTTGCTCAACTCAGCGCAGTGATCGTATGTCCTGATTTGTAGCAGGGAGAAGGATTTATATATGTTCTGGATGAATTGCAGTCTTTAGCTCCTGAGTAGCACAAACGGTGGTCCACGGCTGGCGCCCCACAAGCCGCATGGATGTAGCTTAAAAATTAGTATTAAAAAAAGCAATATGAAAAAAATATTTAGACGGACCATCATCAACTAGTTGTTCAACATATTTTAAAATCGTTAATCAACAACATTTTGAATAAAGAAACCATGCCTCGGATATCCGAACCGTTCGTACTCGCAGAATTACCTCATACTTCTAAAAAAGATATATCTTCTGTCAAAGCAGCAGCACCCATCAGATCCTCGTCTGTGTATCTGGGCATCTCAAATAGCTCCATCACTTCATATTCTCTATTGCCAACACCTAGATTACTATGGACTCATTCAATTCCTCCAAGTAGTTCTGTGACCGCTTTGGAAACTTATAAATCTCAAAATGACGATACTACCGTAGTTGCATTCGGTGTTTATGAAAGAAAGAAGCATTCAGTTAGATTAGTTATTGTTGATGATAGCAGTAGTAGCAGTAACACAGAGGATAATCAATTACTAAAGTCATTCAATGTCCCTACTGAAGTCTGTGGACTCGGTTTCTCGAAATCAGGTGAACGTGTCTATGCAGTTTTGAAAAATTCATGTGTTCAGGCGTATATTAACAGTTCGAAAGAGCCGGAAAAAGAAGTCGCAGAACTATGGTCTTCAAAAACTAAAGCTAGCAGGACTTTAGCTCATTGGTGTTTTATTCCTCCATCCGACAATAAAGATGGTCCCGAAGACGGTTCTATCGTTTTAGTGTCTACTAGGGGTGTTGGCCGAAAGTCGATGATTGAAGTTCGTGTATTGGCTTTGGAATCAAAGGGCTCTTATGAGTTGATTTCAAAGGAAATAGAGATCCCCGAAGAAGAAAAAGCTGAACTGGCATTAGCATATCATGACGGAATTTTGTATAGGTATAGTGGGCAAGAACGTAAAATTTATGCTTGTCCAATACTCAGTACTGAAAGTACTGCAGCTACCAGTATTTACAGTGCTGTGTTTTCTGTTCCCGCAGTTGAAGAAAAGGAAGAGAAGGAAAACAAAGCTCTCGCTTTGATTGCCATCGGTAGATGTTTATTCTTATCTCATGGTAAAACTGTCTCCCTGATTGACACTAAATATCATACTATTATCAGTCAAAGGTTAATTAGCGATCCTCTTGTTTCGATTCTTGGGTTCGTGGAATCCTCTTCTACTATTATTGGTTCTTCGTCTCTTACATCATATCCTAACTCAGCCCATTCAGTAATCGGCATCAATGTTGATACTGGTAAAGGGACTTTATTAGAATCTATTGGCAAAGGTATCGGTGAAGAGGAAGATCCTTGGAGATTAGGCTTCTCGGATATTAATATCCGAAAAAATTATAACCTTCGTGAATATTCCAATGTGATTTCTGATATCATTGCTACCGCTCAAGATTTAGCAATTTCAATTTTAGAGGTTTTGTCAGATTACAAGAAAAAGAAGGATATTGTCAACTTCGAATACAAAGCTATCAGTTATCTCAAAGGACAAGAATGGGAGGATATTAATGAAGCTACTGATGAAGAAAAAGAGGTATTTGCATTTGAAGATAGAGATAGAGATGTTGATAGAGAATTCATCTTTGAATTAGTTGATCTTATATTTGATAACTCAGATTTATCTTCTTCGTCATCTTCGAATACATTAAAATTAAATCCGGAATTTGTGCCAGAAAAGCTCATTATTTACCTTTTAACACACCCATTATTCCCAACTCCTGAACTGCCCGGATTGTTAGATGCTCTTTCAACTCATCCACGATTATTACGCCAAGCAATTGTTACTGCTCCAGTCATCGAGTGCTTTGACTTAGTTGACGCTCTTTCTCTTCCTGATAGCGAAATATTTCGAGATATTGTTAATCGCATTTTAGAAGAATTCGGACAGGAAGAGATTTTCGAATCCATCAAGCTTAAATATGGAACGGGCGATAATAAGTCAAAGGATGCATTAGAAATCATCAATAGATTAATCAAACTTGATATAGGTTGGCAGCTTATTCCATGCTTCGTTGATGTAGGAGGGCTGTTCGGTTGGGATTATAGCGTGATTAGTGATCTCTATAAGACGGTAACTTCACAGGTAGAAGCATTAGTGTCCAGTGCCGAAATCATGACACTAATTGATGAAACATTACGAAAGTTCGATTCAACTGCTGATGCAGCTGAAGTTGGCCGAAGATCCAGAAAAGCTCTTACCAAACAATCTGCTGCCGCCGCTGCCGCTGCTACCACCGCTGAGAAGTCTAGGAAGGGTCCGGAGTTAATTTCGTCTGAACAGCGCGAGCAAGAACGAATGAGGAATCTACTCAAGTTTGGCATTGATTCTGAGCATACTACTAACTCCACTATTCCGACAACTCCAGCCGAAGCAGCCCTTGTTAAGAAGAAGAAAGCCATCAGACAAGGAAATCTCATCTCAAGGAGAGTTCCTCTATATACAGTAGAAAAACTTGTATTTTAATGTGATAAATGTGCATTTGTTTTACAAAATTGGTCTGGCTAATGGCGTCCAGGCACTGCCCGGACCGATAGCTTGCCTTATGATGCAATATCATCATCACCATCTTCACCTTCGTCATCATCCCCTTGTAGTTCTTTCCAACTTGCGTAAGAGAGCAGAACAAATGCTGCTATTATTAGAATACCGCCCATAACACCGCCTTTAGAAATTGGAGTGCCAAACAAGAGCCAGTCAACAATGGCAACGATAAATGTCGTCAAAAGCGACGCAACACTTGAAAGTACTGGAGAAGTTAGAGACATTAGAATAAGAAAGCTACCGGAAAAAATAGCATTAGCAACAACAGATCCCAGCAGCACCCAAAAAATTTCTCCTCGCGGGAATTCGAAATGCTCCACACCAGTAAAATGAAGTAAAGGTAAAATGGGCCACAGTAAAGAAAATGTACAGAAACCGATGCCAGACCCAATAACATTAGCAAATGCCGCCTGCTTTTTTGCTGAAACGGTATGCGGTGGGCAGGCGATTCGTTTATAAAGAACCTCATAGAGGCCATAGATTACCGCCCCAGCGCCGATTACAATGTTACCCCAAGTTCGATAAGGGTATGGATCTTGTGTTGATGAAGCAGAAGAGGATGTGCTATCCTCAGTGCTTCCAGAGTATGCCACAATTACTACTCCAATAATGGAAAGAAGAACGCTAAATGCTTTATCCCATCGAAAATGTTCATCTAATAAAGGCACAGAAAATGCATATGCAAAAAATGCTGAACAGTTGTAGATAGCAGTTAAATCTCCAGGTGTAGTGAGGTTGACTGCAATATACCATGAACTACCAGCAATATTCAAAGCAACTGCTAGGAGCAGACAGCATTTTATAAGGTTTTTAATAACCTGCTTGTGAGAGGCAAGAGAAAGTGTGCTGCCATTAAGGAGGTGATGCTGGGGCTCTAGAGATTTGGACGATGATATCTGACCAGCAGTTGATAGCACGTGCTGAAGGTGCTTTCTGAAAAAAATTTCAAAGGAAATATGTCGTTTTCTTAAACGAAGGAATATGAGTTGGAAGAACCATAAGAAAGTCCATGAAGAATGAGTAACATACATAATAAAGATCGGCTTTTTGTACTTGAGGGTATTGGCAATGTAACCAGCGGTTTCAGTCTGCACGACAAATGAAACTAACGATATTATCAATGCCGCTGCTGAGTACAGATATCGTCTTCGTTCGGCAGCCGCTAAGTGTTCAGCTTTAGATACAAATGCGGGACCATCTTCTGACTGTCTAGGAATTCCGTATTCTATACCAGATCCAGAGGCCGAATCTCGTGATCGGTGGGGATGAAGAACAGAAGATGTTGGGGAGGTGATTTCATTTCCGGCCGCCGCCGTAGATTGGTCTATTGGTTGATATGACGGCATTGTCAGAAGAAGACACTATCGGATCAGAAAACAATAGAAAAACTTCGGAAAACGAGAAAAGCTTCGAAGGAACCAATTATACATATAGATACTGTAAGCAAGAATGGAAATGTAGACAAAAACCTAGACTCGCAAGCTTCCAGAGACAAGTCAGGAATGCTAAAATGAAAAGCAAATGAGACACCCAGTTGCTACACGAAATAAAACAAAAACAATATCCGAAAATAAATAGTACAATATATCCGTGTTTCCTCGTAGCAACATTTAAATTATGATTATTTCAATATTGAATATCGCTCTGTCAAAAAAAAGAATATAAAAAATAGGAAATACTTTTGTGCCCTCTTTCTTAAATGCTGAAGGTGACATTCTCATATACAAAGCAGATTACAGAAACTGAGATTAACTAGGCATAGGCGTATGTGTGAGCACGTAGATAAGATAACAAGAAAAAGCCCTTACCTTGACAGACAGTATAAATATATGTAAGTTGTTCGACCCTTGATATTGAACACTGCTAGAACGGTAGAAATAAGCGAGCAGGAGAGATCAAAATCAATTCGCCATCTATCTGTCTATGATGACCACTTTATCTACGAATTTTGGAAGAGATAGATTTGATCTTAGATATCATGTATTCACGGGCGAAAGCCCAAGAAAGATACAATGTCTTGTATTACAGTGTTTTGTTCGCTCAGATATCAAAGGTATATAAATAGATAGATGAAATTCTATATATACAATGGATATTATTTTTAAGACTTGTTTACATCATATGGGCCAGGGACCATCTCATGGCAGCCGCAACAGAAGCCGCAGCATTTATGGGCGGCGACTGCAAGGGTTCTTTTTTTTTTTATCTTCGATATTTTAGGGTTCAAAGGTTACTGGAAATATTTTGCCGCGCCAGATCTCTGTTACAATCGCACTACGTGGAGCGTGTGGTATCCCACCTAACCCTTGTACGCAAAATTTTTATATTTTGCCATAGTTAAGCTTCTCCTCTCCCTTCTGCTACTCCTTGAGAATTACTTCTACCACGTATTAATCCTCTTTGCAAAGCCAATAAAATAGTTAACATGGGTTTCACTGATCTTACTTCTGCTTCTGGTAAGTAATTGGCATATATTTTTAAAACAAAATTATTAGCTGATGTGGTTGGCATGTGATCTGGGTTGAATGGTTGAGAATAACCAGACTTGATGTGGTGTCATTCATTTACTAACAATGATTTCAGGCATTGCTGCTCTTGACCAATTTGTCACTGACAAGTCATACATTGAGGGGTAAGTCCGGATCTGTTCTCCATGACCCATAAACATGGAATAATGGTCGGAGTTGTACTCCATCACCCTCACGTTTTCGGGACTAACCTAATTATTTTATAGACATTCTGCCACTCAAGCTGATGTCGCTGTTTACAAGGCTGTTGGCTCTGCTCCTGATGCTGAAAAGTATCCTCATGCTGCTCGTTGGTACAAGCACGTTGCTTCTCACGAGGATGAGTTCGCTTCTCTTCCTGGTGATAAGGATGCCAAGGCTTCTGCATTTGGCCCCGAAGTTGTTGTTGCTGCTCCTGCCGCTGCTGCTGAAGAAGACGACGAAGATGTTGATCTCTTCGGTTCTGATGACGAAGAAGTCGATGAAGAAGCTGAGAAGCTTAAGCAACAAAGACTGGCTGAATACGCTGCCAAGAAAGCTGCTAAAGGACCTAAACCTGCCGCCAAATCTATTGTTACTCTTGATGTTAAGCCTTGGGATGATGAGACTAACCTTGATGAGCTCCTTGAGAACGTCAAGAAGGTCGAGATGGACGGTCTTGTCTGGGGTGGTCATCAATTCATTCCTGTTGGTTTCGGTATCAAGAAGCTTCAAATCAACTGTGTTATCGAAGATGACAAGGTTTCTCTTGATGATCTCCAACAACTAATTGAGGACGATGAGGACCACGTTCAATCTACTGATGTTGCTGCCATGCAAAAGCTCTAAGCAATCGGTATAAAAATATAATGTTTTTTTTTAGTTATACTGTTAAATCAAACGTCTTAATCTCACCTTTGTCGGCTATCTGCCATTGTATTGGCTCACTTTTTTGCAGGCTATTGCGATGTCGCGAGTGAATCCCATGCCCTTAAAAGTCTTACCCCCTGATTAAGGTGAAGTAAGGCTGAATTTTCCGATGCAGGCCCTGAAAAATATAGGGCTGATCCTCATGGCATTTTTTTATAGATCATATTTCAATACTCCTAACGCGCCAACAGTTATTTATTGATAATAACAATGTCCAAATCTTCGCTATTCGGTCCTCTCAAGACCTCAAATCTAGACCCTAGCCTCACGTCTCTTTTCGAGTCTTCTTCCAATGGCCCTATTCAAAGGCCAAAGAGGGACGAGAATAAGAAGCAACCACGCCCAAAGAAAGATGCAAAAGAAGCTCAACAGGATCATGAATCTGATGAGCACGGGGATAGCGATTCTGATAGCGATGACAGTGAAAGAGCCTTCGAAAATTTAGATGATGAAAGTGACGATGAAATTCTACAAGTCTTACATGAAGTCAAATCAGCTGGCTCTAGAAAGAGAAAGCATGACGAGAATGAAGGCCTGGAAGATGAATATATGAGTAAGATTCTTGAAGAAGAGAATAAAACGGGAAAGAAAGAGAAAGTAATTGTTGAGGAAGAAGAAGAGGAAGAAGAAGAAGATGAAGATGATGATGATGATGAGGAAAATGAACAAAGTTTCATAGTCGAAAACAAAGATCAAGAGGATGATGAAGAAGATGAAGAAGAAGAAGCTCAAGATAAAGCAGATAAGCCCACTGTCGAGAAAAGTCCTGCTAGTAGTTCTAAAAAACATTTATCTGTTGCTACTATTTCAGATGAATTACCCACCACCGAACTCGATAAGGCCGAATCTACCCTCTTTGTCGGCAACCTGTCCTCGTCAGTCATCACTGATAAATCAAAATACAAGCAATTCAAAGCCCTCTTTGCAAAATACGGAAAAATCTCTTCTATTAGGTTCCGATCAATCGCTTTTTCGGAGATGTTACCTCGTAAAGCTGCATTTATTAAACACAAGTTTCATGATACAAGAGATACAGTAAATTCTTACATTGTCTTTAACGAAAAAAAAGACTCTAAATCTGCTTTGGAATTAAATAGCACAGTTTTTCTTGATCATCATTTGAGAGTCGATAGTGTTTCTCATCCTACAAAGCAAGATAATAAGCGATCAGTGTTTATTGGCAATCTTGATTTCGAAGCTACTGAAGAACCTCTCTGGAATCATTTCCAATCATGCGGAGATATTGAATATGTTCGTCTTATTCGAGACTCAAAAACAAACGTTGGTAAAGGGTTTGGTTATGTGCAGTTTAAAGATACAAATGGAGTAGCAAAAGCATTGTTATTAGATGGTAAAAAGGTGGCAGGACCAAAAGGTCGTAAATTAAGAATTACTAGAGCTAAAAGTATTAGACCCTCTCCAGCATCGTCGAAGCAAGGGTCAACTAACGGTAAACCGTCAGCAAAAAGGCCTAGATTAACCAATGCCGATCGTACGAAATTAGGAAGAGCGATGACAGTCCTCGGTAAGGCCGGGCGAGCTCAAGTAACTGGAGTCATCGAAGGAACTCGAGCAAAGGTTGGTGACGCAGTCCCTGGATTGAAGCTCGGAGCCGGTGGTAAACGAAAGAACAAGCCTCGTATTCGTGCCAGAAGTACCAACTTTAAAAAGGGACTTCATAAGAGTGCTGATTGATTGAGATAATTAATTAATTTATTCCGTCTGGATATGGAATGAATGGGGGCGGAAACGTCGTACCGAAATGGCCTTTGACTCAATATCCTGTAGAAAGCAATATATAAAAAGAAAATAATATAATATCATTTTGCTGTGAAGGCGGTGGTAACCAACTACAACGACCATCAAACAATAAATACCTACTCCAGGTTGATCGTCCAGCCAATCGAAACGGGTTTTCTAGGCTAGCCGGGTCCCGGAAAGAGGTTTGGCAGTGTAGCCTATGCAGGAACAGGGCAGGTTTTTCCATTTTTATATTATCTTGATGATCAGATAATTCTGATCTTACTGCCCGATTTGGGCAAGAAGAGATACGAGATGCATATTCGGCAATTGCAACTGAAGTGTTCAAGTAGAAAAGTTTTCGGCATTAATGGGAAGACCAGAAACTTGGCTATTGGGCAGAAAGCAAAGTTTAGGGACTACAAACTTTAAAAATTGACAATTCTAGAGGAGAGAGTTTTAAAATAGAGGTGCAAACAAAGAGGGGATATTTTTCTCAGCAGAGCAAATGTGGCCGACGAAGTCCGTTCCTGGCGTGGGCTATGTAGTGTTCTGTTCCGTTACCGGCGATGGATTGCTGTGGATTAACATAATGGTGGTTACAGTTGCCGGTTATGAATGGACAGCACCGGCCCGGCGCCCTCGTATAGCAAAAAGTAAATAAAACAAAATCATCTGAAATATAAATAGCCCTTCATCCTGTTTCCTATTCTTAAGAAGTTTTATTCTGTTCCATTGTCATTATAATGAAATCCGGTCTATCAATTCTCACAGTAGCTGCTGCTGCAGGTGCAGCGCAAGCAGCTGCTATCAATAACACTCAATTAGTTGAACAAGAAATAATTGCCGTTGACCAAGTCAGTAGAATTGAAACTGTTGCTGGTTCCAAGGGTAATCACTCGTTTGTGTTTGATTTCCTTAATGCACCTGACGCTGCTATTATTGCAACCGATGCAGGCAATATTACTACTGCGGTTGTTTCCTCATTCCCTGCTCTTCAAGATACTGGAGCTGCTATGTTTCTCTTCCAATTGGGTCCATGTGGTATGGTCCTCCCTCATAGTCACCCTAGAGCATCAGAATTTGTTATTGTGACTGAAGGTAAAATATCCACTCAATTCCTTACCGAAACTGGTTCGGAAGTTTTTTCTAATACCCTTAAGCCTTATCAATCTAGTATTTTCCCTCAAGGATCTCTTCATGTGGAATACAATCCTACTTGTGAGCCTGCGAAATTCATTGGCGCTTTCGATAACCCGGACCCAGGTACTTTCTTTGTTGCTCCAGGCTTCTTTTCTCTTGAAGAAGAGGTTGTGTTGGCCCAGTTAGGAGGTACTGTCTCTGGAGCTGACTTGAATTCTTTCAGAAAAGTCATTCCTCCTGCTGGAGTAGTTACTTTGGAACAATGTTTAAAGACTTGTAACATTACTGCCAATCACAAGAGAGATATTATTGACATGTTACCTCTAAGTAAATAGATATAGACATATGTAAAATTAATATTGTCGTCTTATCGGAGACTTTATCGGAGATTCGGACACTCGTATTACCATTAAACGATTCTTATCAGGGGTATTATAGCATGGTTTAGGGCTCCGCTTGTTAAGTGGGGTGTCCCGTGTTTTTATGCACCGTAACCACTGAATCATTACTGATAACGCCATGAGTCTGTCTGATAAGCATGATCATACGGCATCAGTGCAACCACCACCTTAAGGGTAATATAATAATTGAGATTAGGACGGACCATAAACGCTACGGCGCCATTGCCACTTTGTATAAATAGACGCCGATTGGCAGCGCTTTTTTTGTTTCCGTCTCACGCCCCCTTCAATTCTTCCATATATTAAACAATGGGTTCGTCTCCTTCGAAAGAAGTTGTCAAGACTTCGTCTACTCCTGCTACCGATTCTTCTGAGAAACGTCGTATCTCTCCATCGGCTTCTGTTAGTGAAATCTCGGACCGTTTGGCTGATTATCTTACGCTAGATGATATGAACCTCTCTGCAACTAATGAGAACCCAATTGAATTCAAAGCTCTTGAAGACTGGAGCCAGAAACTTTTGGAAGACCCAAAGAATCGTTTGGCACTTTCTGCCATCTCTCATGGAGACATCACTTCGATCGTAAGGCAGAGAGAGGCTTCTGTCCTTGATAAAGTTCACGTGTTTAGTGACAAGATCGACTTGGAAGGAAGTCCAATTACCAACCAAAGATCAAGTGGACGTTGTTGGTTATTCGCCAGTACTAATGTTTTCCGGGTTCAAGTCCAGAAGAAGTACAACATCGATGATTTCCAATTATCACAAGCCTACCTTTTCTTCTATGATAAATTGGAAAAGTCGAATTACTTTCTTCAAAACATTATTGAGACTGCCAGCGAACCATTGGATTCTCGTTTAGTTCAGACTTTGCTGGGAGACCCTGTTTCTGATGGTGGCCAATGGGATATGACTGTAAACTTGGTTGAAAAGTACGGTCTGGTTCCTCAAACTCTGTATCCTGATGCGTTCAATGCTTCTAATTCTTCTAAATTGAATTATATTGTTGTTGAGAAGCTTCGTGAGTTTGCTCTTGTCCTTCGTAAGGTAGCTCAAGACAAGTCCTCTAACAAATCTACTTTGTTGGCATTGAAGGAGAAGTTTGTCCGTACTATTCATGGAATTTTAGTGATTTCTCTCGGCCCTCCTCCTAGTCCCAATGATTCTCTTACATGGGAATTTGTTGACGCCAGTGGTAAGTTCAAGTCTATTTCTACTACTCCGGTTGACTTTTATAAGACTATTGTCGGTTTCAAAGCTAGCGAGTACTTTTCTCTCATTCATGATCCTCGTAACGCATACAAACAGCCATACACCGTTGACAGACTTGGCAATATTGTCGATGCCAAGAAGATTGAATATGTCAATGCTGAAATTGATGTTTTGAAGAAGGCTGCAATCAAGTCTATTCAAAACAATGAACCAGTTTTCTTTGGAAGTGACGTTGGCAAGTTCAGTGAACGTACCGAAGGGATTATGGACACCAATGCTTGGGATTATTCGCTTGCGTTTGACACCTCTCTTGGATTAACCAAGAAGGAGCGTCTTGAAACCAAATCCTCTGCAATGACCCATGCCATGGTTCTTACTGCTGTTAATCTTGTTAATGGCAAACCCACTCGTTGGAGAGTTGAAAACTCTTGGGGTGAAGATGTTGGTAAGAAGGGTTACTTTATTATGAGTGATGATTGGTTCAACGAGTATGTTTTCCAGGTTGTTACTACTGCCAAGTATGTCGATAAGGAATATGTTGATATTTGGAAGAGTAAGAAGTACAATGTTTTACCAAGATGGGATCCTTTAGGAGCACTTGCCTAAGTTTAGATTTTACGTTTATGCCATTTTATAACTTCTATGACTATGAATATTTGAATTTTGCTAGCTCTTGGTGTGCCTCCGGTGACAGGGTTCTCAAATATATAATAACGCAGGGTTTTAAATGTGACGTCATCTCGCATTATGCGCCGCAGGTATAGTGGCTTTCCCTGCATGTTTCTGTGCTGAACGCATATAAAGGATCAACCCACAATTGCAGCAATGAAATTATCAATACTTCTCTACATTAAAAAAAGTATTGGAACGTAGCCCAGAATGTCTCCTAAAGTCACAAAAACAGTTCAAATGAACTCTCGTAAGTCCATTCCCACTATCGGATTGGGGGTATATTTGCTTCCTCTGGATAAGACTGCGGAGATAGTTGAAACTGCTCTCAATATAGGTTACAGACATTTTGACTCCGCAAGATTATATGGCAATGAAGAAGAAACTGCTGAAGGAATTGCAAACTTCCTTGAGAAAAATCCAGATGTTTCTAGATCTGAAATTTTCTATACAACCAAAATTTGGCCCAGCGATTTTGGTTATGACCGTACAAAGGCAGCTGTTAAGGACTCTTATAGCCTGGTAAGAAGTTCAATTGGCTATATTGACCTTATTCTGTTACATACTCCAGAGTCTACAGCTCAGAAAAGATTAGAGAGCTATAAGGCGTTACAGGAAGCAGTTCAAGAAGGGATTGTGAAGAATATTGGAGTATCCAACTACGGTGTAGCTCACCTAAAGGAATTATTAGAGTACCCAGAACTGAAAAACAAGCCAGTTGTCAATCAGATTGAAATTAATCCCTGGCTTCAACATACTGATATTACTGATTTTTGTAAAAAGAACAACATTTTAATCGAGGCCTATTCTCCGTTGATGTTTGGTGGAAGATTGAGAGATCCTGCACTTATCAAACTGGCTGAAAAATATAACAAAACCACTGCTCAGATTCTTCTCCGATGGAACCTTCAAAAAGGATTTATCCCGTTACCAAAATCCGTTCATGCCCATAGAATCTTAGAAAACTTCTCAGTATTTGATTTCGAGCTCGATAGCAAGGATGTAGACGAACTGGGCGATAAGACATCATACTATTTAGGAAGCCCGGGGTCGGATCCCACTAAAGCTCCATGAATTCTGGTTTTCAAAATTATATATTAGTCATTATTTATATCATAATACAGATAAAACTCTTTAATTACCAGCAGCAATTGAATTGCGCTCGTATATACTTCCTGATGCTCTAGGAGTGAACGTTGGGGTGCTGCTAGAACTAGTGCTCTTGTGCTTCAATTCGTCCTTTTCTGCTAGTCCATAACCACCTCCACCAGGAGTTAAAATCGCTACTCTATCCCCAGGTGCAACCTTGATAGTATTCTTGCCACCTAGAGAAATTGTCGAATAACCATCACCCAGTTCATTCTTTTTATACCACAAGTTGACACCTCTAGCACCAGGTTGACCACCTTCCATACCATAAGGAGGAATAACTCTTCTTTCAGATAATATAGAAACTTCCATTGGTACTCTGAATTCAATGTCACGGACAACCCCATCACCACCAGTGTTCTTTCCCCGGCCACCAGAACCCGACCGAACAGAAAACTCATGCAAAATACATGGGTAACGCTTCTCGAGAATCTCTGGATCTGTAGATCGAGTGTTTGTCATATGAACTTGAACGCCACTCTGGCCTTGCCATGTAGGGCCAGCTCCCGCACCACCAGCTATAGTTTCATAATAACCAAAGCCTGGTCTCTTAGATCCATCCGGGAGTGTTTCACCACCATAACCGAAAGTGAAGTTGTTGCAAGTACCTTGAGAAGCACCCATTGCTCGGAATGCTCGCAAGACTACATCAGTAATTCGTTGTGAAGTCTCCACATTGCCACCAACAGTAGCAGCATCAGGCGCAGGAGAAAGCAAAGTAGACTCGGGAATGATAATCTTCAACGGTGTGAGACAACCTTGATTCAATGGGATATCGTCGGAAATCATAGATCGCAACGCATAAAGAATAGCAGAGTGAGTAATAGATCTCGGTGCATTAAGATTACCATAGATTTGAGGGCCAGTGCCAGAGAAATCAAAGATAGCATCTCCTGTATCTGAATCAATGGTAATTGCCAACTGAATCTTAGTACCATCATCAATGAAATCTTCTGCCTCCAAATGATGGCCGAATTTGGTAACAACACCTTTAAATAGCTCACGAACACTGTGCTCCGCATTATCTTGAATTCCACCCATATACAGTTGAACAACCTCCAAGGTAAAATCATCGATGAGCTGTTTCAGCAAATTAATACCCTTGTTGTTGGCAGCAATTTGCGCTTTGAGATCAGAAATTGAGTCACTGAGACTTCTCGATCCACTGCAGCCAGGGTATTGGGCAGGCTCATCGTACAACAGCTTGACAATTCCATCTTCATCAAATCTAAAGTTCTTTACTACTTTGAAACCCTTGATCATGGCACCTTCCTCCCAAAGCCGTTTAGAAAATGGAGGCATGGATCCAGCAGTGATACCTCCAATATCTGAATGATGACCTCTAGAAGCTGCCCAAAAGATTATCCGACTATCTCTAAAAACTGGAGTGATGACTGTGATATCCGGCAAATGGGAACCACCATACGCAGGATGATTGGCTACTAAAACATCACCATCTTGTAACTTTCCTTCCCAGTGATTCTTTTGAAATGAAACCGCTGATGACATCGAACCTAAATGAACAGGAATATGAGGAGCATTGGCTACAAGACCACCATCAGCAGCAAAAATAGCACAGGAAAAATCCAATCTTTCCTTGATATTCGTGGAGATGGCCGTCTTTTGTAATGTCTGGCCCATTTGTTCAGCGATACTCATGAATCTGTGTCCGAAGACAGACAGCTGAATGGGATCGATCTCATTGCTATCTAACTGCTTCTTGCGACCACTATCGTCAAGGTTGATAATGACATGATAAGGCAATGCAGTGGCAGTACTACTAGGAGCAACCACAATAGTCTGAGTTTTATCAATAATCATAGCCGGACCATGTACTTGCTGGCCGTAGCTGAGATTGCCAATAGGATATACTTTAGCATCAATCCAGCCAAGCTCTTCAAAATAAACGTTGGTGATTGCATCGTGAGAACCATCTTTGTTAGTACCGGGGGGGTACTTTTGAAGACTCGTTGATGGTAGCAAAGCATCAGCTGGGGTATTGCTACTGGCAATAACACGAACACGAATGTCACCAACTAAAATTTCTCTTTCCAAGGAGAATCCAAACTCTTGTTTGTGCTGATTAATGAAGTCTTCAATGTATGTAGTGGAGTCAGTAGCCTTGACCATAATAAATGTTTCAGTACCACGATACTTGAGGTTGAGATATCTTTCAACGTGGATATCTTTGGCGGAGAACCCTTGATCAACAAGTGCCTTGATACCTTCTTCACTGATTTCATCCAATCGAGAGTTAAGCCCTACAAGGGATTCATCAGTAAGCTCCGCTGATTCAGGTCTCTGTACTTCATGGACTACATCGGCTAATGACATTCCATAAGCTGACAATAATGACGAATAGCGATGAATGACGACTCTCGAAATTCCCAAGTTGGCGGCAATTGCATTGGCATGCTGACCACCAGCACCGCCAAAACTGGCGAGATGATGCTTACTGGTAATATGGCCCTTGCCTTCAGTTAAAGTTCGGATAGGTCTACACATTGCTTCATTAGCAACCTGTAAGAACCCCATTGCTACCTCTTCAGCCGTAAGTGGATTGGTGTGGCCATCTTGAGCTCTATCGAGGTTGATTTGTTTAGCTAAGGCAGCAAATTTGGTCTTGACGATTTCTGAATCTAATCCTTGATCTTCATTTGGGCCGAAGATTTTGGGGAAATATTCCGGCAAGATACGACCCAGAAATAAATTGGCATCAGTAACTGTTAAAGGACCCCCTTTTCTGTAACATGCAGGTCCAGGATGAGCACTGGCACTTTCAGGGCCGACGACAAACAGTCCTTTTTTCCAAAATAAAATGGATCCTCCTCCAGCAGCAACTGTGTTAATATCCAACTGAGGAGATTGAATAGTGACTTGTGCAGTCGTTGTTTCAAAAATATGTTCTAGAGCACCATCATATCTACTAACATCAGTAGACGTGCCACCCATATCAAATCCCAAAACCGGAGTATCTTCGTAGGAAGTTTTAGCATATCCTACTACACCACCCGCAGGTCCAGAAAGAATAGCTCGAAGTCCCGAAAATTGTGACCAAGAAGTCAGTCCGCCATCTGACTGCATAAATAATAGTTTATGGCCAACTGCTTCTAAACCGCCTTTGAATCCTTTACCAATGTTTTCAATATACCTGGTAGTAATTGGAGATAGATAAGCATCAGCAGTGGTTGAATTTGATCTCGAAACAATTTTAATCATCGGTTGAATTGTAGATGATATAGAAATATCCACAAATCCAATCTTACGAGCTTCAGAAGCTACCAACTGCTCGTGATCTGGGTAAATATAGGAATGTAGGAAAGCAATTGCAATGCTTCTGATTCCAGAGTCCCAAATATTTTGTAAGATCTGTCTGATCTGCAGAACATCAGGTCGCTTTAAAATACGAAGAAGTTCTCCACTTGTACCAACGACCAAATTTTCATCTCCTTTAATAACCTCATCTGCAAGTTCATCTGCCTTTAAAGGATTCTCTGAATAACCCTCTACAGTTACTCTCTCATCTACTTCATATACTGATTCATATAACCTGCCTAGCTTTGTAACTGATAGATCAAACAGATCAGGACGAGCTTGCTGGCCAATAGTCAGAATATCTTTGAATCCTTTTGTAACAATGAAAGCTACTGATTCGCCCTTTCTCTCCAACAGAGCATTGGTGGCTACAGTAGTTCCCATTCGAATACTTTCCACCAGAGAAAGATCTAAAGGTTCTCCCTTCGGAATTGAAGTTCCTAAGTACTGTTCCAACACTCGACGAATTCCTTCGGTAGGAGCATCTGGGTAATTAGCAGGGTCCACTGAAAGTAACTTCAAAACAATACTCTGCCCATCATTGGTCTGAGCAACTACATCAGTGAATGTTCCACCTCGATCTATGGCTTCGTTAGTTGGGTAGTTCACCAATGAATTTATTCTACTAAACTATGCGTGGGCTTCTAGTTCAAGATTCACCTCATTAGTTTACTTACCAATTGCAATTCTAATGCCCTTTTGTAATGTCATGACAAATATTAATGATATATCCAATATCTTAAAAAAGATGTGTTTCTTACTAACAAACTTAAATGGCGATGGCCTATGTCTTTCGAGCTTAAGCTTCGATATTTAATTGAAAATTATTATAAATGTTGGATTTCTTGAAAGCAAAGACAAATAAACCAAACAGCCCTGTCTATTTATATAGTAAATACCCAGAAGGATGGTTTACGACGACTCTTGCTGGAAGAGATAGATCGCCAACAGAGTGCAGTAAGGCTGACAGCGAAGCGTACTTCGGAGACGGTTTCCCGCTTCCTATCAGCGGCAAAGGATGTCCGACAGACCCCCGCACAACCTCTCAGACTATTCTTCGAGACATACGAGGACGGATATAATATTATATTTGCAGAAAGAGCCAAAAAATACTATTGCAGACAAGAGACGAACCAAAGAGGAGCTCTAACTTCAGATGGGTCATGACTCAGACAAAAGCTTCCAATGCAAAGCAATAAATCATATCTTTTGAGATGCTCCCTTCAGATAGTTTTGCGTATAGAAACGAGCAGTAAATCTTATCTTTTAAAATGCAACCTAGATAAGAAGATCGGCAAGGGACAGGCAGATTCAACGGTGATACGACGAGGAATCGTGACCGGAAGTCGAAAGCCGAGTCTCCAGGAATTTAGAGATAGTCTGTTTGGAGAAATACGAATCTTAAGGGTACCCAGTGCAGTCAAAAAAGAAGTTAGTTATCTGGGCGGGGCTCAGACTCCGGACTTTGGGAGGCTTACTCAATGCGCATGTACATATTATTATTACATCTTAGCTTTAAGCTTGTAGATAGATTTATGGGTTGGTTGGAGCTTCCAAAGCTGTCGAACTCTGGAAGATGCATTAACTGTCTGGCAGGATTTGAGGAGAGACCAGCCATAATCAACGATATTGCTGGGTATTACAAAAGCCATATCGGAAATTATTTCTCCAGACCTATGAGATCGTCCATTGCTAGCCATCAGACCAATAAGATGACCGGATCTTAAATCTACAACAGCACCCCCAGATGAGCCATTCCAACACCCTGCAGAGGATATTATCATTGCAGGGACACTATCAGATTGGCTGGGAGGATAACTATCGTTCAGGGGCATATAGAGAACTTTGGAGATAATGCCTTGAGATCGAAGTGGTTGGAAAGAGCTCCCCATTCCATGTGGGTAGAAGATTCCGTACCCTATGGATTCCACGTTATTGCCTTCAAAAGGCTTCTGTTTACTAATTATTAGAGGTCTATGAGCAGTTGGTCGGTGAAGTTTGAGGAATACCATATCGATTCCATCTATAGGGGTTCCAAGGACGGATAAGTCGATTTTCTCTGTGTCGGAGAACCAAGCAGTGATATTTTTTGGCGTAATGCCAAGGACGTGAAGGTTTGTGACAATTGTCGTCGAATCAATCAATACACCTGATCCCCATATGCGGACCTTACCCACTGCGACAACTACAGCCACGACACCTCGAAAAGAAGTGGTCGGCCAAGGCCTCGTAATGGGGATGCCAGAGATGTTATCTGACGGATAAGGAGACGGATCCTCAATTGGCATCTCGATTAAAGACGAAGCAAGTGATTCCTGCAAGCCATAATTTGAAGAAACAAGTTGTTCGACGCCAGGGATTTCTCTTATTAATGAGCTTGCTATTAGATCCCAAGGAACTATGACAGTCATCTTTCCTTCCCCACTTTTTTTTCGCAATGATCCAAGCACTAAGCCTATTACCTGTCTTTCATTCTTGTCTTGAGCTGATGTCATCGTACTCTTATAATTGTCGTCTAGGAAAGCTACTCCCCCTTCCATGCCTTCGAGATACGTGATGTCGGAGAAAATTGCAACTGGGGTCTGTACCCCTGCGACACTTCTTGAAGTAGCCACGTATCCGACTGTTCCTCTAGACAAATATGATACGAATAATGCAGGGTTCACCAACGCGAAGGGTGAACTTTCAACCTGTATATTCGGATGGCCACTGACGCTTATCGGTAGGACTAGTTTCCGCTTATCTGATTTAGTCAGCATGTGTGCAGTATCAGAGTCAACAAATTCTAATAAATAAACTTGAGCTCCAATCGTGTTTACAGACTCACGTCCGCCTGTGATACTATAAATCTGGGGGTCCAAACTATAATGCAAAGCTAAGGATTTTAAGAACGTCGTTAGGCTGCAGAGGTCGGTTCTGTCAACAAACCGCACGCCATGCCACTCGATCGCACTATCACTCACGGCATTCACAAACGTCGCAGAAAGTCTTGTGGTTGCAAAATCCAAATTCTTCAACAATGGAGATCTATTCATTTCGGTTAGTAATCGACTGACTAGGATTGGTCGTGTGGGATCCTTTTATCTTACACAGTCACTAAAACCCCCGTTCCTGTATTATCATTCACAAGGTACATCGCAGATGTACACTCATCTGGTCTGTTATCGTTGAAATCCAAGCGCAAAGGTGTACAAATATACGACCAGCTGGACTCGCGACTCATTGTATGTTGATATATTTGAATGCCGTGGTGTAGCTGAAAACGCCGAGGAGAGTCTTGTCAAAGCATGGGGCTATAACCCCAACCCATAATCTGGGGTACGGGTCCAGGCGCAGCTTTACGCAGGTAATGGCGACCGTATACCAGTTGCCGGAGGCAAACGAAAAGGTTCTTCAATTTGGCGTAGTCTAAAATTTTTTTTCTTCTATTCATGCATCATTCCATAATCCATAGCTTCCTTTGATAGTTTTCCATAGACGAATAGTTCCGTCCTCAGAGCCAGAGGCAGCAAGACAGCCGTCTGGGGAGTACCATACCGCATGGACTGGCCCATGATGACCTCTTAACGTGTCGAGAAGCTTACCAGTCTCAAAGTCGTGGAAACGAACCCACGTGTCAGAAGTACAGCCAGTTAGGAGTCCTCTAGGCTCACCATCTATTTCTTTTGAAACACTGGCAGCAGAGACGGAATAGTCGAGGTCAAGTTTCTTGATTAACTTGCCTGTCGAGTAGTGGTAGAAAAGAATTGATTTACCTGCTGGTACTATAATCCAATCACCATCATGTTCGACTTGCCCTATGATATCAAAATCAAGTGACACTTGGGCAATCGGTGTCGGTGATGATGAGGATAGTGTAGATCCAGAAGATGCAGATGCAGATGTCGTTGGAGTTGATGATCCTTCGGTATCCGATAATAGTGCTGATTGTAAACTCGAGTCAGGAACACTCCACCAAATAATATCTCTACTTGTCACGGAAATAATTATTCCCGGACTTGGCCATAAAACGGTTCGGATTGGTGCTTCCAATTCCCAAGACCGTAATACAGTTTGATTGACCGTATCCCACACTCGAACAATCTTCTCTTGACCAGCAGTGACGATTAGCAAGTTGTGGGATTCAGACATGGTCCGGCGCTCGGACTCGGAAGATTCATCTGAGCCATTGATATTATTTTGTGCAATAAGCGCTGTTTTGTCAACACTTTCCTTTCTAAAATCACAACTTCTCACAATATGTTGATGTGGGAAATCGCCTAATATATCTCCCGTTACAGTATCCCACAGGATAACTGAAAAGTCTGCACTGGCAGTGATCGCATACCTTCCATTCTGAGTCAATCGTGAGCACCATATTGCTCCCTTATGACCCAGGAACGTGCCCAACCAGTCGCCGGTAACTCCATCTCTTAACATGGGATTGCCGTCCTTGCAAGCAGAAATTAATAAATACGACGGTTGATCTCCAGGCCTATTAACTGTAGCAGGACTCTTCAAGGCTCCTGAAAACGACAAATGCGTCACGGGCCGTGAATGGCCTGTGCAAGTTAGTGGAATAGCCTTGATCATTGATCTTGACTGAAAGATATGGAAGAAATTCCTCTGTACGTGATATGATCTATATGTATAACCTCACCTCGACACTTTCGAAGTCATTTACGGAGATCAGATATTCTCTTAACAGACACAGTGCTCCCGAAGATTCGAGAGATATCTACAAGATATACGCCTCTTGCTTTGAATGGCGCCAGAATATGGAATCTGCTGCTTTCGTTTCGCAAATGTTTCTATATTCTACAAACTGGAGACTGAACGAGTTCAGTAGAAGCAGATGAGTAGGCTCCCAGCCGGCCAGCGGCGGGTGCGGCTAGCGCCTCACCCTGCGTGGTGAAAAATGACATGCAGAGGTGGGAGAAATATGAGATTGGTGAAGTTGCGATTGTTGAATGAGCGAGGGAGAAGGATCGATATTCTTGGAATAAGATTTTGAATCAAATACTTTTGTTCAAGGAAAATAAACAGCAGTCAGGGAGAAGTTTTCTCATTACAGAGAAATTGCGATCACACGAAAAAGCTAATAAAAGCCTTTGACCCACGTAGAGATTGCCTACTGTTCCTGCAGTAGTAACAACACTATCTCGGAGTCATTTCCGAAGATTTGGAGTAGTTCCATAAAACACTAGGGGACAAAACTGCTATTACTCTGCCGTTTTGATTGTTTCATAATGGACATCAGAAATTTGATTGATTCAAAGCCGACGCCGTTGGATGAAGCCAGAAGTAGTAGTATTGCAAGCTCGACTGCTAGTTCTCCAGAGATAAGTAGACGCCCTACTAAGGTGGCGGCATTATTAAATGATAATATAGAAGGCTCTCCATTGGATGTTTTATCGACTGCTGCCGCCCAGGCGGCTGTGAGTTCACGTCAGAATAGTATATCCTCAACTAGTACTAATTTGAACCCTACTATGAACCACTTTGTAACAACTAGTAGCAGCCCATTGAGTCCAGTCGTTTCAGGCAGTAGTTCGAGAGCCAGTGTTGTTCAGCAACATTTTGATGATCAGAGGATGTATCAATTACAGCAGCAGCAGTTGCAACATCAGCTCCGAGAGCAACAGCAGAATCAAATGCGCGAGCAGCAGCATATGGAACAACAGTTTAGAGAACATCAATTCCGAGACCAACAGCTTCGAGAACAACAGTTTCAAGAGCAGCGACTTCGAGAACAACAACTTCAGGAACAGCAGCTCAGAGAACAACAGCTCAGAGAACGACAAATCCGAGAGCAGCAACTGCAGGAACAACAGCAACAATACAACCAATCTCTACAGCCACAGCCACAGGCACCATATCATAGATCTACCAGTCAGCCTAATAATAAGACTACTAGCCAACCTCCTAGTGAACCTTCCAGCCAGCCTACTAGTCAACCGCCTAGTGAACCTCCCAGTAAGTCTCCTAGTCAGCCTCCCAGTGAGCCTCCCGATCAATTTCCTACTCAGCCACCTAGTCAGCCGAATCAGACAGCCAGCAATGATAATTCAATTTCGTCATCAGTAGATGTATCACCAAAGACATCTAATAAGAAGGTAAAGCCTAAAAGATATTTGTCACCCCCTATTTGGGCTCAAAAGTGGCGGTCTTCCAACCCCCATGCTAATAATCACTCCCATACTTACAATGGCAATGGTAGCGGTGGAGCTGGGGTAAATAATTCTGCTGTTTCTTCACCATCCGCTCCTCATCGGGCACCAGGCGGGCCTTTTCCTATTCCAAGTGTCACACCATCACTATCGGGGCTACCACCTAGTATCACCGGTCAGATTCCGTTCGAAGACCTCACTCGCAAAATCACTGAATGGGTATATAGCCACCTTGTCCAATTAGAAGATGATCGTAAATATGTCGAGGTAGAGTTCAAGCTTGGAACTGTACACGATAAATCAACCGAAAACCGACTCGAGCTCCCTGTTGTAACTGAAACTTTATTAAGATCGGATTTTGCCAAAGCCAATACTTTCTTCAAAGCGGAGATGACTGATGAGCAATTTAGCCGAGCGAACCAGCTACTAGACACTTTGTCAGGAGTAAGTAATAGTTTCAATGATGGACCGACGCGCCGACAAGCCAATATCATGCTTTCCAAACTGTCGGACTCCAAGACTCGTGACGTTATATTCTCGAGTAAAACCAAGGCCGAGAAAATCCGCGCCACTTATGATGAGTATGATAACCTTATTACCTGTATCTCGAAGCGACGAATAAGTGACCTCGTCGTCCACTCGCCCGGTGATTTATTAGACTTTCGAGTATCCATATCAGTTGAAATCCCGTTTGACGAGATGACTTCTCTTAAGAGACAAACTCCCTCTCTTATACGTAATAAGAACCGGCAATCATATAGCCAGCAAGGCGTTCAGTTTGATTTGACTGCAGTCATTTCTCATGATAAGGCCAGTAAATCAACAAAAGAATTAGAGCTAGAACTTGAATCTGACAAGTTACTACGCTTTTTTGATAGTTTCCAAGACAAATCCGACCCTGGTGCGATGGATAAGTTTGAAGAATTAGTACGCCTAGGTATTGATAATACCCGAGTTGTGGCTAGGAGACTCAGTCGTGGCTAATCCTGTGTATATTTATATTATATTCCTTGTATTTTTTCTCTTTACTTCCCCGTGTTTTCTCCTTTTTGTGGTCCTCTTTTGCCTCCGGCAGAGGTAGAGTTGTAGAAGGTACAATATCATACCGGAGGCAGGACATTTTTGCAGAAAACCTAGTGTGGATCGGTATATTCTATTGAAGGTATACGAGTGGAGAGAGGGGCGAGAATGGGCGGAGCCCTGTCGCAAAAGATATATTTAGTTAACATCAGCAAACCCCTTCAGCAATGCAGCGAGACCAATAGCGCCAGGATCAGGAAGTCCATTTTCGCCGTCGAACTTTTTCAGTTCATCGCGAGAAACATATGAGGCACGGCCAAACTTGGCTTCAAGTTGGCGTGTTTTATTAGCACCGTCGACAGCAGCTTGGACAGCTTCAGGGAAAGTTTTGCTTGAATCCGAAAGAGCCTCCACAAAAGGGGCTAAGGCATCAATTAGAGTGCGACCACCAACACGGGCTTTGGTATAAACGTATAATCGATCCAAGGCATGTTTTGATGCTTTGGCAAACGCCTCTCTATTGAGAGTCTGTTCATTGGAAAGAGCAATTCCCTGTGCAAGAGCCGAAAGGAAGATTGAGTACAGACCGCCGGATGTACCACCCATAGAATCTTCCACTATAGCTGAGATATCCGAGATCGAATTGACACCATCATCGAGCCTGAGAGCTTTCTCCTTAATGGCAGTAAGAATGGCATGTCCTCCGGCAGCAAGTGTCTCTCCACAATCTCCATCTCCCGCGATAGTATCATACTCCGTTATTGCGGGCTCTTCTTTGAGAACAGACTTGATGCCTGATGTGAGATATTTGGCATATAGTTCTGGATCCGCCGAAACATTGGAAGGCTTTGTATGTTTGTGCTTAGCAGTTTCATCCTCTTCAAGAGAAGGAATATCTAGATCTTTGACATCAAACTCTTGCCAATCTTTAGCTACTGATACTTGGTTCCATCCACTGGCTTTGGCAGGTTCATCAAAAAGCGACAGTATGCTGGTATCCACGTCCTTCTCGGCCTTCGACGCATTCAATAAAGTAATACTAAACCCGGGACCATTCATGGCTGTGATATATGCGCCAATTGCAATTCTCTTGGGAACAATGTTGTATTTGGCCTTCAATTGATCAATAACAACTTGAGTAGCATATAATAATTCCAAATTAGAAATACTTCCAAGATTGTTAATTAACAAAACCAAATCATCTTTCTCAGAAATTTTAACGAATGATCTCTCTTTGTCATCTTGAGAAACCAATAATGGTAATAGAGTCTCTCCAACTAATTGTTCAATACTAGGAATAGGTGATTGTTTATGGACACCTGGCTCATTATGAATGCCCATGCCAATTTCGATCTCATCTTCTTTTAAGTTCGTTTCGAAATTTCGTCCAGGGACACTACAGTGATCCAAGGAAGCGGCGATTGTGACAGTATTGCCAATTACAGCTCTGGCAATGGCAGCGACTTGTTCCAATTCCAATCCTTTCTCGGCGGCAGCACCAGCTATTTTGTGAACCAACACAGTCCCTGCTAATCCTCTTCGACCGACAAGTCCACCTTGAGTTCTACCAACAGCAACATCATCAGCAACCACTACGAGCTCCACTTTAGATCCTCTAGCTTTGGCTCTTTCAGCAACAAGGCCAAAGTGCAGAACATCTCCAGTATAGTTCTTGACAATAATCAAAGAACCTTTATTACCTGTTCCATTATTGTCTTCGATAGCCTTCAATCCAGCAGAAATCTGTTTCGTGGAAGGGGAAGCGAAAATATGACCAGCTACTGCAGCATCAAGTAAGCCAGTACCCACAAATCCAGCATGAGTAGGCTCGTGACCACTGCCACCACCTGAAATTAAAGTAACTTTGGGTTTTTCCGAAGTTCTATAAACAACTCTCTCTGAAGGAATCAATTTCAACCATGGTGAACTCTGAACCAAAGCTTTAAGTGCAGGTAAAACGACCTCACCTCCGGCACCAGAAGAATATTGAAATTGTTTAGTTGACATCTTGAATTGAGTTGTTAGTCTGGCTCATGTCTCCAGTTATTTGCTGCTAGTACTGCCCAGCCTCATGGTTAGCTCGGGCCATCTGTATCATGTGACTAGCTGACTGTATGTGAATGAATAGTAATAAAACTCACCTTGCAATTAATTTAATAACTACCTACTATTCAAGAAAGAAGGAAGATTCCAAACAAAACTTGAATTTTGGGTGCGAGCCATCAGTTATATAGTTAGCTGATAATGACGGCCGAGACGACAACTATGGTTCAAAAGTGTGGGGAGAGACCGTCTCGAAAAATGCATGTTATGTAGGCCCCCCCCACGGCCCCCACCTCTGCCCCCGCTAGATTATCGCTTAAACTCCGATATATGCCGTTAGTTACCGCAATATACGTGATAGTGATGGCACCATGCTGACGGTTATAATGACCCATTCAAAGCTGATCTTGTGTATAGCACTCCGTTTATACGCGAAAGTTACCGCACAATGGCAGAATTGCAATTGAGTCTGGGAGAGTCTAGAATACGTCATTAGTCAATCCGGTATATCATATAAACCGATATTATTAATGAAAGAGTTTCTTACACTAGACATGCCAAACAATTGCATTTTTGGCGGGGGTCAATGGCGACCCCCGCCGCTGAGGAAAATGTTGATTGGCAGCATCTTTCAACCGAGAAACAGTATAACTAATCAACAATCATCACATTTAGAATATAATCCAAGCAGTTTCAGATTAAGTATCACATGTGAATGCCCGTAACGGCTGCTACTGTTAACTACCCGTATGGTACCAGCCGTGTGGCGCGTACCATACGGCTGAATCGTCAATTTTGATGAAATGAAAAACTGCCTTCCTCTTCAACAATAGTTAGGAATTTACCACACAGAATTTATACTTCAAAATGGTTGCCCTAGTTTTATCTGAAGAGACGAGAGTAAGTGAACTAGTTGTATAATGATGGATTTAAGGCGGTTGCAAGATTTGATGAGATGTTGAACTCAGTAGGCCTGACAGGACCGGTCACAAAGTACAGAAGAAGGTTTTATTCTAACTCACCTCTTCTAGGAACGTATTTCCAGGATTATTGATATCGGCCGTGTCGCCGTGCATTATGGATGGATTCCTTTCATCGTTTATCTTGGATTCACCCAAAGTGTTCCCCGTCCTAGTTTGATTAAGTAAGTAAAAAGAGTACTATTCTCGTTGGGAAAACAAATTGCTAACCAGTAGACTTCTTTCTCCTCTTCCTACCCCTTAGATGGGTATTGTATGTTGATGAATTGATTCAAATCGTAAAACAAGTTGTTTTGTAATGTTTATTATGTACATAAATGATATTAAAATTTTATGAATGTAGGCTATATAAAATGGCGAGCTGTGCGTTATTCAGAGTAGGTTTCGTAAACCTTGTATAATGCTAATATGCCATATACATATCTCATTGTGATACTAATGTGCTTTCATATAATATATACTATTTATACGTATACGGTGAAGAGGTGAAATTCGGTTGTTGCGGCATGCTATCGACTAGGCTTCCATGTTCCCAATTGATGCATGGCGGATCAGTGAAAGTTTCATTTTCAAATTCTATCGCAACTTACCCAGCAGGAAAGAGGATTACATTTTCAAATGCCAATAGACAGCCCAATGCTGCGGGAAGCCATTGCTGGTCTCTCAGCTGGCGGCACAACGACATTAATAATGCATCCCCTTGATCTGTTGAAGATCCGTCTACAACGTAAGTTATACATACATGGACAAAGTCTTAGGACAACCAGAAGAGACTATTTCTAACTATCACCACTATAGTTGATAAGGGAAATCATGGACTAGGTACTATTAGTCGGCTATTGAGAGACATAGTTACAGTACCGGGACAAAGCAAGATTCAAATTAGTGAACTATATCGAGGATTGGGACCGAATATCGTTGGTAATACTGTGTCTTGGAGTGTTTATTTTGTACTATATCGGAAATTTGTCGATTTAGCAGATAATCCATCTCCTCAGACTTATTTATACAGTTCTTTGTCAGCTGGAACGATAACAAGTTTCTTGACGAATCCCATATGGGTTTTGAAAACTCGTATACTGTCGACATCTTCCAGAGTACCTGGAGCTTACTCGTCGATGCTAGAAGGTGTCAAACGCATCTTAGTTGAAGAAGGACTTCGTGGATTCTGGCGCGGATTCACACCAAGTTTATTTGGAATTGCTCAAACGGCCATTCAGTTTTCGTTGTACGATAGCTTTAAATCAAGAAGACTGAAGAGTTATGACGTCACGGTCTTACCAACATCAGAATATATCGCATTATCAGCGGGATCGAAACTAATATCCACTTGTGCATTGTATCCCTATCAATTAGTCCGGTCTCGCTTACAGACGTACAGGACAAATGAAGTCTATAGATCAGCATGGGATGTAGTGACAAAAGTTTATCTAAATGAAGGGTTAAAAGGAATGTATAAGGGACTCACTGCCAATCTACTTCGTGTAGTACCTTCGACCTGTACAACACTAGTTGTTTACGAATCTGTAAAGAACCATCTTCTGTAATATCCAAAATTGGGACAGTTCAACCAAGCTGACTTTGTCCTCCACTAGCTGGGCCAATGTCGTCATATTTATTCTATATATATTATATTTTGTTTATTTTTTCAAGTGTCTCTGTTTTAAAACCAAAACAGCTGGGAAGTACAAGGGGTTTAGTAATTCATATGGAAATTATCACCAGTAAACAGAGATGGTCCAAGCATGTGGTTTTGAGGTTGTGACTGATAATATTGAGCTGGAAGCTGGCCAGTAGCGAGCTGGCCAGGTTGAGTAGGCACCTGGGACTGATGGCCAGGGAGCTGATGTGGAACTTGAGACTGTTGAGATATTTGAACAGATTGTGGTTGTTGCTGTGACACCTGTTGTGATACTTGCTGAACCTGAGGTTGCGTTACAGATTCCTGCTTTGAACCAGGCTGTTGTGCTGAGGAAGCCAGCTGTTGCTGCTTGCGTTGTTCCGACCTGCTAGCTTTAGTTTGAGTCTGCAGCGATGGATCTCGTACAATTTTAACATCCTTGCCACGACCCTTGATACCACGGTTTGCATTCTTGTACAGTTCACCAAAGTACTTGAACAATTCCAAATCTTCCTGTGGAATCATATCAAGGGATATGGTGCTATAATACTTGAACTTTTGTGCCAAAGTGGCTACACTATCAGCATGGAACTTATTCTGATGAGCCTTGAGGTTTCCAAGCTGAGTAAAACTTTTGTTACAAGAATCTAACTTGCAAACGTAAGGACGATAATTCTCATGAATGAGTTTATGAGCACGGAAGTTGCCTCGCTGGGCAAATTTACGGCCACACACATCGCATTCATAGGGCTTTTCACCAGTATGAGACCGGCGATGGGTTCTCAAATTACCCCTCTGAGAAAATGTCTTACCACAACCTTGATAATCACACAAATATGGACGTTCACCAGTATGAGAACGACCATGTATATCCAAATGTGTCTTTTGGCTGAATGACTTATTACAATCGGGGAAAGTACAGCGGTATTTAAGCATTGTATCGCTGGATCTTTTGCCTACGCCACCATTCATACTACCCTTCGATGGTATTAATATCTTTTCATCCAATTTGATGGGTTCGTTGATCTCACCCTTGGCAAGTTTTTCAGCAACCTTGCTTTGAGCTTGAATAATGAGCATCATATGGTCAATATTTGTAACACCAATTTTTGGCTCGGCACCACCAAGCGACTTTGTATCATCATTATTGGCTTGTCTCTGTTGTAGCTGAGGAGTATGCTGAGCAACAGCAGCAGCAGCAGCATGTTGCTGGGCCTGCTGCTGAGCCTGTTGCTGAGCCTGTTGCTGGGCCTGCTGCTGGGCTTCCTGAGCAGCCTTTTGAGCAGCAAGTTCCTTTTTGGTCGGTCTCTTTTTAGAGGTTCGTGCTCGCTTGGCCTTTGGTTCGTCGTCATTTTGCGTCTGCGATTGATTCTGTGGATGGAGTGACTGCTGCTGTGGTGGTTGTTGTAGATGTGAACTCTGCTGCTGCGACTGTGGAGCCTGTGGTTGCAACTGTTGCTGGTGTTGGTGCTGTTGGTGTTGCTGACGTTGTTGCTGCAGTTGGGGTTGAACTTGTTGTGGTTGTTGTTGTTGGAGGTGTTGCAACTGCTGCAGCTGCCTGCCTCTTGGAAGACCCAGAGCCATGTCATCAACATACGAAGCACTATTAGTCTGTTGATGTTGCTGGAACTGCTGTTGTGGAGCCTGTTGCTGTTGGGGCAATTGTTGGCGTTGTAGTTGTGGTTGCTGTTGATGGGGTAACTGCTGTTGAGGGTGTTGCGGAGATGATTGAGTAGGTACCGGGATCCCCGCATGGGATGGATAATGATGAGAATAGCTAGTGGTAACAGAAGCAGGAGAACTAGCTGAAACACTATTAACACCAGGGGTTTGCGCAGAAGTGGTAGGGCGATGTGGAGCACCAGGTAACGGTAACTGGGGTGTTCCATAGTACCCAACGCCACTACCAGTTGAAGCGGCATTGGCGGCATTATTATTCATAAAGAATTGCAGATGGGAAGCATTATTAGCTGCGGTGGAAGAAGCTTGATTATCAGTACCAGTACCATATCCAGTAAAGACACCACCGACGCCAGCACCAGACGGAGATTGACGAGCTGCCAATCCGGCCATGGCGCTAGCCCTGTTACCGGAGACTCCCTGAGAGTCGTAACCAGTCGTAGTAGCGGAACCGGAAGACCCACTAGTATTGGCAGCATAAGAGTTGTCAGATAATAAAAAAGCAGCACTAGCAGACGACGGAGTAACCGACGCTGGCTGTTGCTGAGCTTGATGCTGTTGTTGTTGCTGCTGCCATAATCGCGAGGAACCAGAGACAGGCTGCTGTTGGGGTTGTTGATAACCAGGTGGATAAGAATAACCACCGAACTGTTGCTGTTGGCCCTGAGGTTGTTGAGCAGCAGTTTGTGCCTGCTGGTTTTCAATTATTTGATGATAGTTAGATTGTTGGAGATTGTAGCCCGCGCCTGGCAGCCTACTAATAGGCTGTTGAGCAGGATTCATGATTGGGTTAGCATTACTCCATTGTGGTACCTGACGATATTGATTCACGTTTGTGACTGGAGACTGATAAGGCTGCTGTTGCTGCTGTTGCTGCTGAAGGTGTTGACTAACACCGGAATTTCGATTATTCAACATTGTATGGTATCAATAAGATGATATATCTAGGAATTCAACAAGTCTATGTTTCCAACCTCTGTCAAAAATATCTGTGAAGCAACAGTTAGTGAATGGGGTGGCGACGTATCGTAGCGAACCGCCATCGCCGTCGCCATCGCCGCAGTCATACGATAGGACATCAACATCAACATCAACACCTACTCTTATAAAGCTCCACCACGAACTTGACCGTTATTCAGGGACTTATCAGGACCCTTGATCAAAAAGAAAACCCTATATTTTCTTTTCCTCTTCGAAGATATTAAGAAAAATAATTTTTTTCTTTTTTTTTTGTTTTTTATTTTGGTTCACGACGTTTTTTATCTTAATATCACAGTGGTTATTTCTTTTAACAACTGACAGTGTCTGCAATTTGTAGCTCGTTGTTGCTTTTGATAGTTCGCGTAGATTTCTAATTTTATTTGCTGATGGTGATGTCGTATAGTTTGCTTTTATTGAAAAAGAAACCTTTGCGTTTATGTGTGTTTTAAAGAAAAAAAGAAGATATGGCAAGAGACAACCAGAAAAACAAAAAAATACATCAATAAAAAAAAAAAGTGCGAACTTGTTTTTTCTGTTTTTCTTTTGTTGTCTACTCAGAAACACGTTTTCATTGGCTACTGTGGCGTTACGAAAAGTCGGCTGTCAGGGCAGGGGTAGCGAGTCGTTGATGTTGGATATATTCTTATATAGGAGCGGCAGTGGAAGCGCAGCGTTGGACAGGCTGAACGAGTAGTAAGTAGTACGTAAAAGTGGAGCAGAAAGTTTCGAACTATGTTAGGCAGTTGTTACATGAACATAAAAAACAAAATCAAAATAATAAATGTTATGTCATGTGTAATGCTGGATGTTTGGCGTCGGGCGGAGCTGAGTGTCGAATGCTGAATATAATTCGGTTATAGGACCTGGAATATCGCTTTATATAGCCAGCCTTATGTATATGTGTACACCAGCCCTGCCTACTCTGTCTGCCTGCGTACTACATTTGAAGATACGGGTCGTGGTACCCGAGATGCCAACTACGCCCACTCGTTATATGCTAATTTACGTGCCTATTCAGCCAGAGCGAGCGGCCGGAATTTCACTTGCAATTCGGACCCTGCCTCTAGTCAATGGGCTCTTTCGCACTGCGAACCAGCTGGCGGACAGCCTAACCCTACGTCTCCTTATGCCAGATAAGAGCGAGCGGCTCTCTTCTATCTCATGCAACCCCACGAATACAGCGTTCGCATCTCCAGTGTGCCTCTGTCGGCCGGGCTCTGCTCGGACCTTTTGCTCGCTTCGCTCGTTGCTAGAACCACAGAGGGCCTACGCTCCTAGCAACGAGCGAAGCGAGCAACGGGTCTGGGCGGAGCCCAGCCGCCGGAGGCAAACTGGCGACACAAGTGGGTGATACATAGATATATATAGAAAGTTAATAGCTACAGAACCAGGAGATAGAAAACAGTGTAAAGAAACAAGCAAATAAAACACAGCAAAAAACAAATCAAATCAAACTTTCTTGTGCCAGAGCGAGTTGGCCTGCTGCCGATAGCAGATAAAACAAAGTGGAGAGGGTGAGGTGGGCAAACGAGAAATGGTAGTAGTAGTATTATATCATGACAGACATTCACTGGGACATATCAGTTTTTTTTTCTCTTCTCGGTTGGTTATTAGTACTGAATGCCTGGAAGAGTGACGTATCATGCAACAGGAAAGTATCTCCAGATTCGAGCTCTACAATCCCCGCTGCCAGTTGCAAACAACCCTCCAGCAGGACTGGGTGCTACACTGATCACGCTATTTTTATGTCCCTGCAACATGAGCTGGACCTGGGCCGTGCGAGGATCCCAGAACTGGACGCCTCTATCTTTTGACCCAGAAAGAATCCACTGTGCATCAGGAGTAGAAGCAACAGACAGTACAAAGTCTTTATGACCGACAAAGGTCTTGACACAAACGCCGCCCTTGTGGGTCGACTGGACGCCTCTTGGAGCCTGTAGCTCCCATAATTTCAGAGTCTTGTCAAGTGAACCTGATACAAGATCTTGGCCATCGGGAGTAAAGGCTACACTATAAACCGAATCCTTGTGACCATCTGGGGCCTCCAAACGTTCGACCAAAAACCCTGTAGAAGTATCCCAGACGCGAACAGTTCTGTCGAGTGAACCTGCTGCTACAAATCGACCATCGGGGGAAATAGCCACAGTAGTGACTCCGTCTTCAATGCTAAGAGTCAAAGTGCATTGGCCATTCTCCATGTCCCACATACGAACAGTGCGGTCGCCGCTTCCAGACGCAATATGGCGGCCATTTCTTGAGAAATCCAAAGAGTAGATATCTTGTTCGTGGCCACTGAAAAGATATCGAATGGTTCGTGACTTAATGTCCCAAACACGGATTTGCTTGTCTTCAGCACCGGTTGCTAGATATTTACCATCGGGAGAAAAACATACTGAACGGATGTATAAATCGCCGTCTCTCTCAACTGAATCATCCTGTAACCTACAGATCAATTGACCAGTTTGTACGTCAAAGATCTGGGCACTTCGATTACAACCTGTGGCTATGTACTTACCATCAAGTGAGAATCTTACACAGCAAACTACTGACAAATGGTCCAGAGATTGGACCATTTCAACGTCAAGCAGCCTTGGCGCACGTTCATTGTATAATACAAACCAGTCGTCTTTGATTTTCTTCATATCAGCAGGTATCTTCTCTATGTCCAAGTCGCCCAAGTTGTTTCCGAGTGCTTGAGCGGTCTGAATGCCGTTGGCGAGAGATGAGTCGCTAGCTGCAGAAGGGTTTCCAGCAGCGGAGCTGGCACCACTGGCAGGGCCAGCAAGAGGAACAATCGATGAAGAAACAGGGCTCAACTTTGACAAGGGAGTGGTTCCATTGCCGGAAACACCAGATACAGAGGCACCAGTCACTGGGCCATCTGGCAAGATTTTCTTTGAACTAGGAGAAATGGCTCCTCCAGCAGGTGGTTGTTCCTGAACCTGAGTAACGGCAGAATATCCATTATTATAACCGCCTTGACCAGCGCCAGCGGGAGGATAGTTTGCAGAGGTCACTGCTCCAGAAGGGGGCGGCGGTTGTTGTTGGTCAGGAGTCTGACCAGACATAATTTCACCAAACACATTCGAGTGCCCGATAAAGGGAGCCGGGTGTTGTTGTTGTTGAGGCTCAGGCTGCTGCTGAGGTCTCAATGATTGAGGAGGTCCCGAGATAGCCTGTTGTTGTTGTTGCTGTTGCTGTTGTTGTTGCTGCTGCTGCTGTTGTTGTTGTTGTTGAGCAGCGGCAGCAACAGCATTTCCACTGTTTTCCAGCTCGCGCTTCAAACGTAGAATCTCCTCTTCATACTGGTCTTTCATTTTCCGATGGGCCATCTCCAGTTCGTAAATAGCCTGTCTGATTTGATTCATCTCGGCCGTCTGCTGATTAACTATATAACATTGTTAGTTTCTTCCCCTGAGCTGCCTTCGCGAGCTTTTTACCAGCTTTAGCAACAACGCTGGAGTGGTAGCTTGCGAAACGAGCATAACAGGTTCGGGCAGCGCCCGCCCGTCGGAATCAAATCGGCGTCTCAGACTCACACTTATGATCAAACTCATCCTTGTGCATTCTATAAACAGAAGCTTCGTTTGTCACGTTTTCAAACTCCCGTTTAATCGCATCTAAAAGCTCGTTGAGTCCGGGTCCAGGTGGACCGACCATTCTTTGCGGAGGATAACTCATTGCGTCAGCTGAAATCGTTCGTAGTTATAGTGATAGTTCCGTCAGTTGGATGGGCAGTTTCGTGGCCGTCGTCGTCGTCGCGCGATGTCGTCTAGTGCAATCTCAAAGCCTCACTTTATCGCGTCTACTTTCGTTGCAAGAATAAAAATACAAATCTAATGACAATGCACAATTGGCAATTCTCACACTGAACTTGGCGTTGATGTTTTTCTGGCGTGTGCGTAGTAGCGGTGCGTGGTCGGGAAAAAAGAGAAAAGGGAAAAAAGAAAGAAGAAGTAACTCTTGACAAATTTACTTCACGAGATTTTAAGGTCGGTGATTGTCAGTCAGTTAACCAGCACCTTTTATTAACAGCCCAAAGTTGCTTTTCACACGGCTGGGGCAGTGGAACGGTTTGTGTTTTTTTTTCTTCCGCCGTGCATTGTGTAGAGCGCCAAAAAGTGAGTGGTGGGTTTTTTTACCAACAGTCAGATGCAACCGATGCAAGGGGCCCAGGCTCAAATTTACCGGCAAATAATCATGCACATCATAGCACGGCTTCCACTTGTCCTTCCTGTGACGTGGTATTTAGTCCCTTCACGTAACAAAAACCTACCGGTTCTGCCGCGCACGGCTGACTGGGGACGACATTTTTTTTTCTTTGTTGCCCGGCAGCCGGACCACGGAGGCCGCCGGATTAGCGATAGCGGACGTGGGCAGGGAGGTCGGCGGTGGCCGGAATTAACGGGACCATGACATGTATGCGCAGTGGGCTCCGCTCCGAACAAGGAGAGGCTGACGTCTAGGGCTCTCGATGGATTCGCGGCTGAGCGTGTCGCGGGCTCCGGATCTAGGCGGGTTCAGGAATAGCATACAGTGAATTAATAAATATCGTATAAAATAAACGGACTTAACACAACCAGGTCTGCGCGGAGCCCAGCCGCCCCTACGCGTTTGGCTGCTTGTCTTTAGTCGGTTCAAACAGGTACTTCCAGTCCTCTACTTCCTCGACAATGGCTCTTAGCTTGTCCTTGACAGTTTTGGTGGCCTGTCGCCCGAGGGCTATGCGGATGGGAGGGTTTTTACAGTGCGCGAGTTCCCATACAAGGGTACCGAGGGAGTTCATTCTGGCCGTCTGTAGAGGATGTACGCCTAGGTCTATGGTGGTGGTACGGATTCCCTGATCCTGGACCTCGTAATTGAGGGTTTCCATCATTCCTTCACAGGCCCATCGCGATGTGCTGTAGGCACTAACGCCCGGCCCGCCTACAAACCCAAGACTCGATGAGATGCTCATGATTTTCGGCACAATAACTGTACCAGATGATGAGGAGGAACCCGATTTTGATTTGCGAGCTTTCCCTTTTGTTGTTGTGGAATCTCTTCCACTAATGCTAGTAGTGCCTGGGCCCATTGAATCAATATTCTTCCGTAGAGCAGGCAGCGTGCCTTTTATTATATTGAATAGACTGAATGCATTCTGATCCATGAGTTTCCGTAATTGCATCTCCTCTTCTTGCTGGTGAAGACCGGTAGGAGGATTCGGAATATTCCCAGATGACATTTGCTTTGAAAACATTCCATAGTCGAATCCCAGATCTAGCCAGTTCACAACAATGTCAATTTTCCCATAGATGTCAATACAGTGTTGTACAACTTCGGTGATTGAGAGCGCAGAGTCTAGCAGGCACCGTACTTTTGTCCATTGACCAGGATATTGCACAGCCCTTGGTTCTGTTTTGGGCTCTTTATGAAGCTCATAGTCGTCCAAATCACCATGTTCGGTAGCAGGAGCGTCGCTTTTACTACGATCTCCAGTTCCAATGTCGCCACTAGTGCCAGTGCTGGATTTTCTCCATCTATCCTTGATCAGTCGGACATTGTGTCTCGGCGCTATTTGCACTGCCATAACACAGTCACCTCTTGCCAATATCTCGTCAACAATCAGCCATTCACCTCGAGTACTATGAACGCCCTTATCGCCTGGTCGGTCATATCGAAACAAGCCAAACACCAGGAAAACAAGTTTGGGATGTTCGTCGTCCGACTCTAGTGGCTCACAAGTGTCAGGCAATATCACTTTATGAACCATTACCAACCCGTTTTATGGGGGTGTTTTTCTTCTCTCTCTATACGTTCAGTCTCGGACTGGCTTCGGGCTCATCCAGCCGCGTGCGCGCGAGCTTGCGCCTCGAGGCGGTATGATGATGCCTCCGGCGACCGGGCTCTTCCCGGACCGGTTGTGCTCGCAATTTTTCTCGGCTGGAGGCGAGGTTGCTGCGGTCCTCGGAATTTCTGTTGCTCAAGAGACTCTATACCGTGGGGGTAAAGGTCTGGTTTTGTTTCCGCTGTTTCGAGGCGTTGGTGACTAGACAGAACGAGAGACTGTTTATTATGTTAGTATAGAAGATGTAGTGCCGTGCTGCCTGCCTGTAGGGGTCGGATAATGCCGAGTACTCAGGTTCGGAAAGTAAAGAATCAGGGCCAGAGACCAGGGTCAGAAGGCGTGATGGTCTACTTACACTCCAGCAGCGCCTTAGACCTTTATTTATTTGCTTATTTATGTGTTTCTCGGTAAGTCGAAGAGCCGACATCGCGAACCGGAGTTTAGATAATAAACGAAGCAAAGAGAGGTACAAGTTTATTAAATACTACATGTAAGAAGAATAAATAGAAATAATAATAAGTGACGGGACAGATGTGGGAGGAGCTACCAGTTGCCAATTGGAGCATAGCTGCCGTATCCATAAGTATACCCATTGGCTCCTTGCTGTAAGGATGATTGCGAAGTAGGCACCGTGGACGACGTCTGGCCAGTGGTGGTTGGAACTTGGTAAATCTTAGGTTGTACGGATGGCGTAGCTCCTCCTCCATTGAGATGAGGAGAGTCCGAGTTACCATCGTTGATGACGCCAGTTCCAGATGAAGACGAAACATCGACTTCACGACCACCAGATGTTGATGGAGTTCCTGGAAGTCTTCTTGGGTCTGAAGCACCAGATGCCGACGGAGCCCCAGTGCCAGTATAGTCATGTCCATAATTAGAATACGAGTAACTTTGAGACTGCATCATGGGGGGAAGCGACGGAGAGTTGGCTCCAGTAGCTACGCTGCTTCGACGACTAGAACTAGTTGCGGCAATACTATTGTTTGAACCTGAACTACTGCTGGCCAGAGCAGACGATGAGGACCCGGGTTGTCCAGTGGCTGTTGTAGAATACTGATAGCTATTTTGCGGTTGGAGAGAAGATGAATACTGATACATATCTGGTTGAGAGATAGGCATTGAAACCGAAGAACTGTTTGTAGGTAGGCGGCCAGTAGGGGTATGCCTGGCAGGTTGAGGTTGAGGTTGTTGCATTTTAGGTTGTTGTAACGGTGGTGGTAACCCGTTATTTGGTGTTTGTGGAGCAGGTAATTGGGCAACCACAAATGGTCTATAGCCAGAAATATAGTTGTTTGTTGGAGATTTGCCATAGCCTGTAGAAGCGGTACTTTCCATCATCATTTGGTTTGAAGGATGTGGTTGGGCTTGATGATGATGTTGTTGTTGATGTTGTTGAAGGTAGGCTTGCTGTCCACGACTATAGTAAAGCTGTTGCTGTTGCGGCTGTTGGTAGGTATTATTGTGATCAAAATTATTCATATCCATTTCATAAGGCATTTCTATTCCTCGACCCATCATATTCAACGATCTCCCTTGATGACTAGGGTCTCCAAAACCATACAAGCTTCCTGCGGTCGAAGAGCCGGTACCAAGCCCAAGTCCAGACATTCCAGCAGGCATGGCATCTCTTTGATGTTGCTGAAGAGCCATTCGATCATGGATATCTCTTTTAACAACACTCATTGCACCAAGCTGACTGGGGTCGGTTTCTTCGGAGTCTAGTGCCACTCGGAAATGTCTAGTCTGTAATAGCTCTTCGGAAATATGAAGATCTTTTAACCTTGGGTCGTTAGATGGCATCGCAAATGATCGGTTACGAACATCGTCGGGAAGATAGTATGATACAAGGTGATAGGGCTGTCCTTGGTACTGAATAGAAATAGTCTTTTTGACAAGACCATCTTCTTTGAACCGATAAGTATCAGTTAAAGACCCAACAATATATCGGTCATCAGTTTTACCATCCACATCAGATCGTAGCTTAACTGCAGTAGGCATGGTGCTACTCCCAGCACCAGCACTTGTACTACGATATTTACCCATTATATCCATTTCGTTGTGCATAGAGTTCGGTGGTCTACCAGTAGATTGGTAATGGATACCGGTTGTAGGGTCGATGATTAGATCACCTCTTCCGGCACCACTGTTGTTAGTAGCAGCACGCTGTTGATATGGATGAGCTACATCGACCGAAGTGCTATGTTTGCGGCGGTTTCGTTGTTGACGAAAAGTTCTCTTCTTCTCACCAGGAGAAAAGGGCTTTTCGAGCTGTCTGTAGATTAAAAAGTTTCCGAGAATCCGTGAGGGTGACCAAGCTATACCGTCTGTCCATCTCTTGATTCCAGAGTTGTGTTCGCTGAAAATAAACACCGATCCAGACTGAATCAGCTCAGCACGTTCTCGGTCGTGAGGACGGCGAGGAACCTGTGGAAGAACACCAGTAATGGCAGCTTGGAATAACAGAATCGCATCATGAGTCGTGGCGACATAGCCAGAGAATGTTGGAGCAATACTACTAATACTCATAGTTAATTAATATTAGTACCTCTGTATTATTATGGTTAATCAGTGAGACTTAGCTTTGGCTTTCAGTTTAGTTTTAGTCTTCTCTCTCACTCTTCTGCTGACTCTGGATAATAATAACCTTGTATACTATTTTTCTCTATAAAACTCTACTTTTTCCCTGTTCCAGTTTTTTAACAAAAAAAAAACCAGTAAAGAACTGAAAGAGAATCGAAAGAGAATTAGAGACACGGAACAGGATTCTGAATCCACTCTGATAATAGTATAATTCAAGTAGGACTGAAGTATAATGTCAATATACTTAAATATACTTTTATTTTAAAACGTTTTTTTTCGCAATCTCCTGGATGTTGCTGGCAAGAAGACAATAAATTGAAAAGTAGAAGAAGTTCAATGGGACGAGGGAATGACGGAACACCTGATATTAATTAGAGTGGGTCAAAAACTTTATTCTCTCAATGTGCTTTGCTCTCTCTACTGGACTGTGGTGGGTCTTAGTTTGTTTAATTTTAAAAATTGTACTCGTAGATGGATGAATCACACAGACAAGAACGCCAGGCAAACAATTACAGTAGTTATGCTTGGCAATGCTAGTAGTAGCTTGAAGGGGAGCAGGGGCGCGGGACACCCGAAGACAGTGGTAGCTAAGGTATATTAGCTGGACAGAGTGAGTTAAAGTTCAATTATGATGTTATCAATTATTTTTGTTGGGATGTAAAGAAAGTTTCCCTGACGGATTAATAACAATTTACCCGAAATAACTGCAAATTCTGACAAAAAAATATAATGTATTGCGGTACCTCTGACCAGGGAACCACCCGTTTATTTAAGTCCCACTTCGCTTCAAATGGTCCGTTCTCCATGGCTGTGGAAATATATTTTTACTCGATATATATCTGCTGCTTCCTCATCACATCTCAGAACTTTCTTTTTGCGATGCCCAATGAGGTGCATATGATAATTTCTTGTTGGTCCGAATTAGAGTTTATGTATTGCGACGTAAATTATTATGCACGGAACTATCTTCTGAATCTATATATATTGATGTTACAGTATTATCTCGTTCTTTGGAGTTACTTTTTCAAGAGCTCCGCTCAGGTTTAATTTCAGGCAATTCCACAGGTGGGCGCGCGCGCGCGCGTGCTGACGGTCTCGGACATCCGTCTAGACCCCGAGTCCCAGTCTAGGAAAGAGAAAGAGAACGCGGCAATGGCATGCCGAGGGCATCCACAACAAAAAACACCACCACAAGTGGCCGTTGGAGACATATGAGATAAGATTAATGTTGGAAGATCGTCTTTACAACAAGATGGAGGACAAAACATGGGCATTTAAAGGCAAGTTCACGCGACGACGGCGACAATGGCTCGCGAAGCGAGCACAACGGGTCCGGGCCGCGCCCGGCCGCCGGAGGCAGCACCCCGTATCCCGACCGTATCGCGTTGTCACAGAACTGTGAAATAGAGCCTGACAACTGATATGCAGGGAAACTTCCCAACCTCGGCGGAAATGAATGCCGTACATAGATGCAGGCGCTGCTGCCGTCGTCGTACCAAAAAGTCCCCTTTAAGCAATGTTCCAGGCATATCAAACGCGGGTGGTATTCTAGAAAGCCTGAGAAAATGGGAAAAGTGGCCTGATTTTGAACCTATATAGGCAAATTAGGCAGGGAATGTAGTATCTCTCTCGGGTATACTTTTAAGCGGACAATCGCTAGTACAGGGGTAATTGTGTACTTATCTTTTCAATGACGACGCTACCTATAACTTTGTATATGCTTAATAGATTTAAGCTGATAGCGGAGCTAAAAGTTACTTACTCTATACCTTAAAACCATTATAATAGTATATAGTAGTAATAGTAGTACACGGCGTCACGGCAACTGTTTAATGCCGATAACATTGAACCTGACAGTTTGGTCACATCAATGATATGCATGATGCAAACACGTAACCCAGGCTCCTCCTGCTCTTGGCATCTCATAATATATGGTTTATAATTGGTACGGACCAACCCCCCTGCTTGGATCCGCCGGCCTGGGGCGCTGCCGGGCGATGATGATATACACAAAACCTGCCCAGGCCGTTGTTGAGCGGTCCGGTTGGGTGGGCTTCCGCCGCCGGCTGGGCTTTCATCTGCCCAGACGTGCCCAGACGTCTTGGCTGGTTGGTATTGTCGGCGGCCGGGAAGACGACATATACATCGCAGTCTGGAAGCATCGAAGCTTTGGTCTAGAAGCATAGAAGCAAAAGTCTAGATGCGTCTACCTAAATTCCTTCGGTTTATTATTTTACCGAACAAACAAACGCCTTTTCCTCTCCTTGCTCACACTGAACAAGGCTGTGAATGTGATTGTTCAGAGTGTGTGTTCTTTTGAGTTTTTGTTTGTTTGATTTACTTTTTGTGTATCCTTGCCAGCAAAAAATGATCATCGTTGGCATTGTGGCTCCCCGCAGGGCTTCGGGTTCTATGCATATTGATATGCAGATGTCATGCAAAGATTAAACGCACCCGCTCATAAATAGCTTCGGGGATTCCGCGGCCACGAAAAACTGGGCTCTCTCATGTCTACCCCCACGAGTCTTCATCCCGTACCAGCTGCCTGAAAAGGGCCCTGAACGAGTGCGCCCCCGTAAAGCGCTGTAACGGCTCCTGTAATGGCAAATTGTGCCCCTTATGATGATGAAGGCGGGACACGACGTTGATTTCGTTTGCTACGCCATCAATTCTCTTTGAATCGGGCTAGAGTTGTAAAGCGCGGAACTATCAGTTCGAATTCGGCTTCCCAACGAGGCAAATTACTTCCGATAATCTAAGATAGATAAGAGAAAATACGCCGAGATAAGCCTTGTAGATAATCAAATTCCACGGAAAGAAATTTATTAAACATAAATATACACCTAACATAAAATGCAAATCTAATCCAGTTTGCCCGTGGTGGGCTGGCGATGATGATTGTGGATTGGTAATGAGATTTCTGAGTTGTGGCCTCTACGCTTGGAAAAGTAGACGAAAAGTGCAATAACAACAGCACTGGATGCAAACCAATGCTGGGAAATCTTGAGTCGGATGTACCATACAAGACTGTTAATACCTGTAATGACCACCTTTGGTTGGATTCGTTGTGGAGACTCGACAATCGCTTCTAGAGTTTCAATAATCACCGATCGAGACGCCTCAATTGGCTGGCCCGACGTGTTGGTATCCCAATAACGCGACCCCGACTTATCATTGATAATAACAGTAGGCTTTCCCAGTCTGTCTTTGCGGACACCGAATTTACTGCGGAGATATCTATTCCAGAAAACTGAATCAATCCAAGCGAATCCCACTACTGGCTTGCGATTCACTTTGACCTTGATATCCTTAGCATGTTTTTCGGCCTTCTCGTCACCTCTATCAGCTGCCTCGTCGATTTTAAGTTGCTTCTTTGCTCTCAAATCCATGAGTTCTTCAAGACTTTCCTTTTCAACATCATCCAAGTATTTCTGAGCAGATACCTTGAGCTCATTGATAGCACGGTCTCGAGTCTTGGCATCTCTTGGGTCGACCATGGCCAGAACCACGTATTCAGCATGATCGAAAATTTCCTGGGCATTGATGGCTGTCAATTGTGGTACAAATGAGAGCCAGATTTCTTTAACCCAATCAGAGATACGAGCATGATCTCGTATATCTTTTGGAGATGGTGCTACATGTTCAATCCATCTTGAGTTTGCTGGGTCAGATACAGCATATAAACTAGGGAAATGAGTAACCCCTAATTTAGTAGCTAGTTCAGTCGAGTTTGTTTTATAGATTCTGCCGTAATCAAGGGTGCTAAGAACGACACGTCTCATTGCTTCAAAATCTTCGGCAACCGTAGTAGTATCGTAGAAATAAATAAATGTTGCCTTGTCGTTATTGACAGCCACCACATCACTAAGCTCCTCAAAAGAATTGACTGTAACAAGGTTTCCTGCGTCAGCAGCACCATTGGCAAAGTCCAACAAGTCAGCAAATCCTCGTAATGATTTGTAAGGAGTCCTGGTAGAACCAGAGAAATGAAACATGCTGGGTAGTGCATCGATTTCAGCGTCTTTACAAAGCTGTCTTTCGACATCACAATTAACTTCTCCAACATGGATTCTGCCTCGAAGTGCACGAGCCATTTCATCCCAAGCTGATTTCATTGCTACGCAATGAGGACATTTTGGAGAGTAGAACTTGACAAACCAAGGATCAAGAGTAGCAGTAATCTTACGAGTGAACAAAGTGTGATCGAGTTGAACAGACACTCCATCGGGGTTGGGGGTCCCCTCATGAATTGGGGCAGGAGACAATGGAGAAGACTGGGTGGGCTTAGCGCCAGGGAATACTGTGTTCACGGTTTCTTTTGAACCAGGATATTGAGGGAATACTCTACTGGTGGTACTAGTAGTTCCTGCAGTAGCAGCTGCTTCGACAATTGTACCAGTTGCTGGGATGGCACTACTAGTTGCAACCTTTTCAACGAGATTATCTCTGGCAAACTTAACAAGTCCTTCCGGCGTTCTATCTGCATCAGTATAGGCCTCGACAAGCTCACCATTTCTAAATAATCGTAAAGCAGGATAACCCTTGACAGCCTGTTTCTCGCAAAGATCTCCCTGCTCAACACAGTCGACCTTTGCCATATGGAAATTATAAAGTCCCTCTACATCTTCTTTAGTTCTTAGGATACTCCAAGCCTCGGTCCAGTCAGGGGCTAGATTTATACAATGAGGACAATACGGGGAGAAGAAATCAACCCACCAGGTGCCATTTTCAATCGTACTAAGGAAATTACTTTCATTTAAGGATACTGGGCCATTTGGGTCGTCCTCCTCTGGTTTGTCTGTTGGCGCCGTCAGCGATAATGATGACAAATAAAAAATTGCAAGAATGAATGATACGAATGGTTTCATTTTCAAATTTCTATCGTGTAAGTATTGATGGCTTGTCCTGTATATATATTTTTTTTCTTCTGAACGCCCCTATTTTCAGTCTGATCTGATGTCGTATGTTCAGAATATCCAATGCAGCACTCGCGCTCTTAACTTTATATTTCTTCTTGGTAGGGGTGTGAAAAGTAATACAATGTCTAGGATATCTTACAAAGTATGCCTCTCGCAGTCTGTTTCTCTCGTTTCTATCTCGTCTTATCCTTGTTGTGTTTCTTTTGCCGTTTCGTTGCTTTCTTCTACGGCTACACTCTGTCTGCTATCCTCTTTATCCTTTTCTCTTCACCTAAAACCCTAACTTTCTTTTCTTATCAAGCGTGGTTCTTCGTTTATCTCTGTTCTTTGCCAAATAATCTTTTGTTTCTCTTCGTTTGAATTTTGAAATTTGCTCAAAGCGACCTTGAAACAAAAAAAAACACGCACAAACAATCTCACCCTAACGCGCGTATCACTAGCTAATCTTCAGATCATCTACGGCCCCATCGTTTGTGTCGATCTATCACTTCTGCGGCGCCGCCGCGCATGCTACCCTTCTTCTGCTTTCTCTTCCTCTCTCTCGGGCCAGCTCGATTGGTTGGAACCCATCCCATTATGTCAACACTATACGAACAATAGATTGGCTTCGTGATTCGTATATCCGTTTATAATTGTTCCTTCTAGATGATCTACAAGGTCTAGCACCCATTATTCATATATATACATTAGTTACCAGACGTAAAGGCCCATTCACTTGTTTACTTCAATTTTCATTTCATTTCATTTCATTTCATTTCATCCTCAATCCATCAATCCATTCCGAGCGCTCTATATGAAAAAGTATTTTCTAAATGTCATCATCTGATTTTATACTATTAGAAGTAAGTAGAGGAGTGGACCCTTAATTGTCGATCGACGCATAATTTCCTCCCATATGTAGAATTCAGCCGCCTCATCGAAGGTTGACGCCGCACTGATCATTACCAGCGCAACAACATCAACCACTATATATATGACTACACAGACAAGACATTCACGCACGCACATCAATCGGCCCATCATCTTCTGCGACCGCGAAGAGCACACACACGCGCACACAACAGATCAATACGCTCATACACATAAACATAAGCGTTCAATATGGATAAAAGCTTGGACGAAATCATAGCTGAAAGCAGGGTACGAATAAACAGAGTAGCGGGCGAGACGTGGCTTTGCCCGTACCCCAGCTAGCATAGGAGTATATGGCTAACAGAGTGGGTATAGAGTTCAGAACCCAATCGGCATAATCGACGTAACAAGAAAGGACATGGGCATGGAAATGGAAATGGAAATAATAGTAGAAATGCCGATGGAAGAATCTCGAAACGCGGTCACGGACCTAGCGGCCGGTGGGAGCGAGGCGGTCATCTTCCTGACCATCGAAATCCGGGCCTAAGAGCGAAAGAATACCTTTTCAAGAAAAAGAGCTGGGTTACGCAGCAGCAAAAGTCCTGGAAAGTCGTCAAAGTCACTAACCTGTTCTACGGACTGGATGCAGATGATTTGAGAGGATTATTCAGTCAAGTCGGCAAAGTTCGATTTGTCCGGATCGAATATGATAAATCAGGACGGTCGGAAGGAATTGCTTGGGTTGGGTATTTTCGCCCAACTGATGCCCAGGAAGCAGTTGATCGATTCAACAATAAGATGGCTGCTGGTCAGGAGATTCAGCTTTATCTGCGCAGAAAAGTAGAACACAAGAATGATGTCGACGAGCTTAGTGAAAGACTGAACCCCAAGGATCCTAGCAAACTGACTGCTGAAGAGCTAGACGCAGAATTGATTGCTTATATGGGAGGGGACAACTCAGCAATAGAAGAGGCTTCTTCTTCTGCAAAGCCTGTTGAGCAGTCAGATGTGACGTTTAAAGACAATAGCGATATAGGTGACGAAGCAGCCCCCTCAGTGGCTGTCAAGGACGATATTGAAATGAAATAATAAAGGTTGGGTTCTCTTTGGTTACCGGGATAACTCTGGGCCCATAAACAGGGCACTATAGAGAAGGATACGGGTTAGACAGAGGTTTACTCTGCCAGAGGCAGGGTAGGCTAGCTGGTCCTATCTGAGCCCATATATACGGGGTAGTACTATTATTGTACACTGTGCGCGGCGTGCGAGCCGCACCAAATGCTGGTGAACGTGTGTAATCCCTACTAATATAATGAAGATTATTAATTCATAGTTGCAGAGTGCCAGGGAAAATGTCGAGTTATAAATTATCAGCTTCATTGGTGGGCCATGAAGATGACGTGAAATGTGTGGCTGTTGTGAAGGATGGTGAGATCATATCTGTTTCTCGAGACTGCACTGTAAGAAAGTGGCTACGTGAGGATGGGGGCAGTTTCAGCATCTGGCACCAAAGCGTGCTGTACAAAGATGAAAAATACCTCAATGCTGTAAGTAGTGGTGGTACCACTCATGAGATTGTATTTGGAGGCCAGTCGAAGAATGTGCTAAGTGTTAACAGTGATGGCGGCACTCATTCCGCTGATGCTATTGGACACCATGAAGCAAATGTGTGTACACTGGCATCTGGTAACGGATTATTGGTTAGCGGCAGCTGGGATTCCACAGCGAAAGTATGGTCCGCTGAGACTGGTAAATTATTATATACATTAAATGGCCATCAAGCATCAGTTTGGGCGGTGTTGATTGTTAGCGAAACATCTGTTGTTACTGCATCTGCTGATCGTAATATCATTATATGGGAGAATGGCCGCAAAGTTGGTTCAATTCTATCAGCTCATGATGATGCTATTCGTGGCTTGTGTAGATTAAGTGATACTACGTTTGCCTCATGTTCAAACGATACTACGATTAAAGTGTGGTCGTTAGATGGCATCACCAGTGGTGGTGGTAATATTAAACCTTTACAGGTGTTTATTGGTCATACTAGTTTCGTTTATAGCATTTCCAGCAATGGCCATATTCTAGTGAGTGGTGGTGAGGATAGATCAGTCCGTGTATGGGATCTATCTACTAATGAATGTATCCAAGTTATTACTCTACCATGCACTTCTATCTGGTCCGTGGCATGTTTGAATCAGACCGACATTATTGCTGCGGGAAGCGATGATGTAATTCGGGTCTTTTCTAAATCATCTGACCGTTGGGCTTCTGATGAAGAAATCCAGCATCTCGAACAAGCTGTTGCATCGACAGGCCTAGGTCAGGACCAAACGGGTGGTAAAATCGATGAATCTCAAATCAGTGCCAGTGAAGTCTTGGATAAACCAGGTACAAAAGAAGGCCAAGTAGTTATGGTTCGTGGGGGGTCGGGAGGACCTGGAGCTCCTATTGAAGCTCATCAATGGACAACTGGTATCTGGGTTAAAATTGGCGAAGTAGTCCAGTCTGCCTCCTCAGGAGGGAAGAAAGTATTATACGAAGGAGTGGAGTACGATTATGTGTTTGACGTAGACATTAGAGAAGGAGCCCCTCCATTGAAGCTCCCTTACAACCTTACGCAAAACCCATATGAAGTAGCCCAGACGTTTGTCGAACAATACGAACTTGCTGCTGGCTATGTTGATGAAGTTGCTAAATTTCTGATTGCAAATACTGAACCTGTTGATTTAACTTCTCAACCTGTTCAAGATCCATACTCTTCAAATAGATACATCCCAGGAGGAGGCAGTGCTACCACCAATACTGGCACAGGTGCTACCAACCCATCCAAAGCCACTTCTTCATTTCCCCCAACAAATCTCAAAATTGTGCCATTCACTGAGACCGTATCTTTAATTTCGTTCTCGCCTGACCCTATTCTTAAAGCACTTCGTACCAACAACGCTAAAAACCCCTCTTCTTCACGGCTAACTGATATAGAATTGTCTGACATTGAAAGCACTCTCAAGCTCGGAATAACCCCCGCTTCTGCTGAACAGCTGTTCCGCTATTTTATCAAAATTGAGCAATCCTGGACTCGTGACGACATTCTCCCCGCAATAGATATCCTCAGAATCATTATTCCCTCAATAAGCAAACCTTCCTCATCCATTGTTCAAACAATTTTCAATAATATGGATCCATCGTCTCCCAAAACCACGCTTCTAGCAACTCGAGTTTTAGTCAACCTTTTTTCAACCTCTTTGGGCCTGAAACTCGCTCTTAATCCTCAAGTTCGAGAAAATGCCCTCGAAATCTTGTCTCCGATTATCAGTCATTCTAGCAAGCCACTCAATTTAGCAGTTGCTTCACTGCTTCTTAACTACTCGTCAACTACCACCGACCCCTATGCAGGCTTGGATATTCTTACCACTATTGGTGCATTCAAGACTATCACCACGACTATTGACTCAGAGACTGCCTATCGTCTCCTTCTTGCGCTTGGTACCGTTCTCACCAATCCCGTTACCACATCACTTACTCTCAAAGATGCCGCTCTCAACCTTGATCTTCTCGCTTGGTCACAGACGGTTTCTCAGCACTTTGATGAGCCTCGAATCAGGGACCTTGTATCTGAACTCGCAAAGATCCTTTCTTAATATATATAGAACCTGATACTTGCCCTACCTCTTTTTTCTGCCTCCGGCTGGGTGGACTCTGCCCTGACCCGTAGCTTTCCTTTGCACGGATAGAAGCGAGCGCCCAAGCCGCACAATACGAGGCGATTTTGGCGTGCTGGTGAAGCCAAGCGGTACGCATAACGGACATGTGTAAGTTATTAGTGGCTAGAAGCATAGTGAGGGTGACATTTTGGTATATTTTTTGTTATTGAAGGAAGAGCAATAATGGGTCTTCCTGTAGTAGTTGATCCTTCCAGCAAGGTAATCTCAGTCGACAAATCATTCATTGACAGTTTAGCTAAAGAATCTAAGAATGACTTGAATGAGAAGCTTGCTCAGTTGAATGATCTCAGTCGATATTTAGTTGGTCTTAATCTTCCAGTACCGCCTCCTGCCAATACTATTTCGAAACAGCTCACCGACCAAGTTGAAAAGCTTCGTTCTGCTGCATTATTATCAGCTCGTGGCGGAAAGCATCAAGATGCCATTAAATTCTGCACATTAGCTCTTCAGCTAGCCCTTAAAAGACCTCCTTGGGAGGCTGCTGGTTATGTTGCCCAAGAGGCTGGTGGGATATTAGCGCTCCGCACGGATTCATATATCGCATTGAACCTATGGCCCGAAGCTTATGCTGACTCCTCATTGGCGATTATATTGGCTGCTCCTAACAAAGACCATAAGAGTCATTATAAACGAGGAAAATGTCTACAGACTATTGGAAAATACTCTGAAGCTAGAAACGAGTATTTGACTGCCTTGGGTGGTCTTTCTCAGGATAGTTCTCTCAAAGCTTCGTTAGCTGAAGTCGAGGCACTTTTGGCTAAATCTTAGAAAACTTTACAAAAACTTTATTCAGAGAACTAACTCTATAAACGATAGGTATTTATTATTGTCCTCTTTGTTTGCATCTGCCGTGCTGAATAAGATATTCGGTTCGTCTCTGGCGATTCCGAGAGCAGTCATGAAGGCTACGATCAGAAGAGCTCAGCTGCCAGAGGTAGATAGGAGCACGATTACTTATCATTTGCGAGGCTATATTAGACATATGGCTAAAACTTTTCAGATGGCATACTATCGGAAAGGATGATGGTGGGAGTTGGCCTACTTTGTACAGTATAACGGGCGAGATCCCATCCTGCTAATGCAAGAGCTGCTTCGATGTTTAATTTATCAAAAACATGACATACAGTATCATAAGAATCGTAAATAGGTTGTAGGGGAGATGAATTGGAAGAAGAGCCTTTGGTTAGCTCACGACTGAGAATTAATGCATGGGCCCAAGCTCTAACATCAGAACCCTTTTTACGATTATTAAACAAACAGATATTGATTTTGGGAAGCTTTCTGCTGTCTTGTCCTAGTATGTAATAGAGAATATATCCGGATTCAGTAGAATGACATGCGGCCAATACCTGGTCTAGTGAGAGTGAACTAGGAATTATGGAGACAACAGATTGGAATCCTGAGAATACTGCTTTGCCAATGGGTTCATCATTGCGGTGATGACTAGTACGAGTACTGGAATACCATCGTAGTATTCCGTCAGGTTCAAGAATTCTTTCCTGATCTGACGCCTTTCTAGGCGTGACTAAAAGATGTGAAAGAGCTCTACTCACTGATTCAAGAGATGAATCGCTGGACGATGAATCTTCATTGCCTTGTCCGTTATTAGTTCTGGAGTAAATAGTTTGATCGAGCTCTGGGAGCGAATTGACAATATCACTGAAGACGATGTTGGTTCGCTGACGATTCAATGTACGGATGACAACGCTACTAACAGCTCTATAATTGGTAAATAAATGAAGTGATAATAGAAGTAGTACCGTGATCCACATCTCAATCCCTTCTCCCTGAACTATTTTGACAAGGACCGACCCTGCCAACATACCCATTAAAGTAATAACTGTTTCCTGAGACTGATCTTTCGCATTCACATCGGCAATACTACCGAGTTTAGGATCCGTAAAGTGCTGGGTCAGGGCAGCTCGTGAACCACCAGCCATTACTCCACAAATACTGCGTAATAATCCAGACATGCACAATAGGAATAGTTTAATATTTCTATTTCCTGGGAAGAGTGGAGACAAACAATCAAATATAGTAGCAGAATCATTTACTAAATCAGCAATATATCGATATTTTTTACACTCTGGCTCTAAAGTACTGCCTAATTTCCAAGCGAACAGAATAGTACCCAATCTGCCAACAGTTTCTTGAGTGATTTTCATAAACAGAGCCGAGGTTGAGGTTGACGATTCATCGCCCACTCCCACTGCTTTAAGAACAGCTCGATTAGCAAACAATGAAGCGATTGAGCTGGAGAATGCTTGGATGGAATCGTAAATCTGATAATCAATGTAGTCAGCACTAACACTATGAGGATAACCGGTAGGAAGGAACACGTTTATAAGTGACTGTAGCAGTTCCACACCGGAACCGCCGAATCTAAATTGTGGTTTGTCCTTTGCATTTCGTGACGTGATATCAGACGGTGATGAACCTTCGTATACTGTAGATAGGAACCCATTTTCATCCAGCTCGCGAATTATCATTGTAGGAGAGTTATGGTTCGAGTAATGAGCTGCTGATTTTTCAACATCATGGAACGTAGATGACATGGCTGGGAACCGACAGACTTAGGCAGAATATTGTAACAAAAATAGTACTATTGGGATACAAGGATACAAGAAGTCGATGTATGAAGAACCTAAAAGAATCACCACACAGAATAACCACGAACGAAGCTAGTATTGGTTCAGCTATATTTCCAGTTTTCCGGCACGCTTTAGTGAGATTCTTTGTGTAAAAACGTTACCAGAAATAATACTCGGGTTGTTTTGTGTGTGTAACAAGGTACAACAAGTCGAAATGTACTCAAGATAACCAACCACCCCGGTTTATATGCACATGTCGTGTTGTGTAGACAGCGCGCGGTACGCATAGTTGACGTTGAGATATGATAACGAAAAGTAATATAATACAAACCCTTACCCTGATCCACGTGACTCCTAGATATCAGTTTCAGGGGTAACACATACTTATGATAATGACCAAAACGTTTTGTGTAATGTAGACTTTCGAAATATTTATAGTTACGATTATATTAGTTATTACAGCTTCTACTATGATTATTGATTATTATTTCCTACCCTTGTGCTATACTTTTTTTTTCTCTTTCCATACTATGATCACGTCATTTGTTCTTGCTCTCTTGTTTTTTCTTCAAATATTCTTGATATTTTTCGTTGCGGATTCTCTTTTGCTCTTGGATATAGTTATTGGTATCCTTGTACTTTGTATTAAAAAATTCGTCCCAATGAATAAAGAAAGGTTGTGAGAAATTTGTCTTGATACCAAAGCTCTGATGATGAATGTCATGGTAGACTGATTTATTAGGGAATAGCATTTGTAGAGGGTCCCACGGTAAATCATAACCACAATGATCATCGACAGTTTTCAAAGTTGACAGTGTATAAAGCAGAATAGACTCCCTAGTAGTCATGCCGGTCAACAGATAAGAAATGCCAGCCCCCAAAGTATCTAGAAGAAACCCTTCAACGAGGCTGTTGTAAAGAGCGCCAAACGCATAAGGAACATATAGTCGATGATGAACAGAATGGAAGTTCCGATATAAAAATTTGTTCATATGCATAGCTCGGTGAAGCATGTATTGCCAAGTATCCATGATAAAGAATCCCATTATAATTTTACAGAATGGAATAGCCAAATAATAAATAGCATGAGCAACAGTGGGTGTCACGTTGAGTTTAGTCGAAAGTCTCCATATTTCATATTCTTCATGGCCCGTCATTTGAGGAGGTTCAAATTTGTTCATCAATAAGCCCGTTAATGTTTGCAGTGTATGCTGAAGTACTACTGCTTTAAATACTTCAAGTTTTGTACACTTATTCCTACTTGCCACTTCAGCAGGAGTGTGGATTCTATATCTAGCAAACAAATCTAATTCATCCAAGAGGTAAAAAAAGGTACTAAAGGTCCAATAAGCCACTACTGGAGCCAATAGAGCTAGATTCTGATCTGTGATATAGTTTGGAAAGAGATCCGGCTTGAGCTTGGAGTAGATTTCAGGAGGTGGCGATGTTGAGTTAACAGGCATGATGAGGATGCGAAAGTACTAACAAATATTTACAAGTTAGGGACGAAGGTGATGCTTTCAAAATGAATGAATAAATAAATAAATAGACGTACGATGCGAAGGGCTGAGTGGTGTGGGTTGATGAATAAGGGGTGAAACGAAAAAGAAAAAAATCTATCGGGGTTGTATTTATTTGAAGTTCAGATCTCTATAGATGGACAGAGTCAGGTGTTGGTTGTTGGGGAGTCCAGATCCTTATAGAAGGTAGTAGTGGGTCCCTTGATGAGATAACGAAGCCGACACTCCTTTCCAGCTCAGTCTTATTATCAGTCGACTATGGTTGTAAGGAATGTTAAAGGGGTGGATGTAGCAGTGGTGTTACGTGAGCTGAGCGGTGGTGACAAAAAAAAATTGCGTGAGTAGATAAATTCGAAGGCTAGGCCTCTCTTTTTAAGAATGCAAGTAACGTACGGGTATCGCGCGTGTAACGTGAGCCGGGCGCGGTTGCAGATATAAGTCCCAAGAGATCCTGATCCATTTACGATACTCCCGATAGGATCCGGGTGACGAAAGTAGAGACAAGGTTGATATAAATTGCCTGCCGGAAAAAAAAAACAGCATATAATTTAGATAAATCTCTGGATAAGGTGAATAAGATAATAATAATGCTATAGCTATAATCCACTCGAAAGAATACAGGAGGAAACAGCGATTATTTTTGTAGAATCTATACAATATTACTTTATAGGGGGTTTGCAATAAATAGCCCTTACCCGTATTGCTTTTTTGATCAGTGAAATTTGAAAATTCAATTTTCAATGATTCAGAAGTAAGCGTGATAAGAAAGAATAGAGATAAGATTTAAAGAAACTTAGGGCAAATAGAAGTAGAAGAGCGTTCATTAAAATTTTATTTTTATTTTTATTTTTTCGTCCTATTCCTATTCTAATCTGAGCCATGAAAGATTTATCGTCAAAACTCCAGTCAATTCCATTAAAATCAGCCCAATGGCTTCGCCGTTATAAATGTGGACCCAATGTTTTTGCGTTTCGAAATCTTGAAACTGGACAGGTTGTATTTTCACAAACGCTATATCCCAAGGAATTTGATATTGAGAATCAATTTCAATTCGCCAACTGGCAGAATCGTCTTCCAAAGGCTGAACGTAAGGATATATGGAGACCCATGGCAGTAGCCACTCTCCCAAATCCTGAAGCAGCAGTTCAATTTTATGAAAATCTGGTTCATTTGCGATTTATGAGAGATCGAACAATGAAAAAACAAGCTAATGACTGGCGGAAAAAATCTAGTGATGGAAACATCTGGTATTACGGACAGTTTCGGCCCACTTATACACAAGAAGCAGTAGCTGATCTGGCCAGTGCAGCGGAAGCATCAGTTCTTCCTTGTGAAATCAAATGGGAAAATGAATGGAGAAAAGGAGATGACAAATATTGGAAAGATATCACAAATGTGACACATGATTATTTCCCCAAATACAATCCACGAGAACAGAGTGTGATGCTCAAACGTATTGCCAAGGAGGCATATCTTGCATTCAGGCGGCGAGAAAGGGAGCTTTTCAAGGAACATGGAGTGGGTCCTTACGCTCCAGCTCCGGTTTCTGATTCTTCCACTGTGAGCGCTACTGTCTGAACGAACAGCAGCCTTTTCTTTCTGTAAATAGCTCAAATTTTTAATTATATCGCATTTCCCCTTATTTCTCAGTATATAACTCCGGGACCCGAACTAGACTTATTCTTAGCAAGTGGTGTCAAACGATTACGGGAGGCAGCTTATAAGAGTGTCTATGAGATGTATTTTTTTAGATAATGTGTTTTTTATTCTTACAATCTTAATTCTGTCTGAGTCTTTCTCTTTTTTGCCGTTTGACCCTTTTCGAACTTGATGGCCTTCGGGAAATCCCGGCCAACATTGTCAAGATCTTTGACTTTGTATATACGAACAATCCAGTTCTCACTGGTGAATGCCTCTTCAATAGTAGTGAGTTCAGGAGCCATGGAGGCGGGAATGGTTTGTCCACGAACTCGGTCATATCCATCTTTTCCTCCATATGCGTCGGTGAATCGATAATAACTCATTTTATACATCAAACTGTTGCGCATTGTCTCTGTGGCTTCGTGGTCAACACGATATTGATTAGATGCAGTGAAGAAGTCGCGCTCCTTGACTTCCTCTGGCCAGATACCCTCTGCAATGCGAACCATCCAGAGGAACTTGTTTATATCGTCTCCAGAGAACCCAAGAACACCCCCAAAAATCACTAGAATATAATCAACGTCATGTTGACGAAGAATAGGATATGCTACGTCTTCTGAGCTGCTCATAGCTTTTCCAACAGTGGCAATGTGGGTATTGTTCCATGTGTTGTTGTCAACAAGGGTGGTTCTATCAGCCATACCTCCAATCTGGTATCCGTAGTCCCACCAACTCATGATCTTGGCATCTTCAGGAGTATTCATACGAAGCCAATAATAGGCTTCGCGGAAATCATCAATAAGAAATTGAGATCCATCAGGGAGGTTGGATGCAAGAACAACAGATGGGGAAGAGTAAGCATTGGAAGTAACCCAGGTACAATGCTTAACAAAGAGGAACAGATAGCTTGTAAATGAAACAAGAACGACAACTTTGGCCATGAATGGTCGAACTGCATTGATAGGGCTGATGAGCGATTCAAATAAAGAAGATTCGTCGTCGCCTAGAGAATCAGAAGAACCCTTGACAGTAGATTTTTCTTCAGATTCTTGATCACCCTCAAGCGAACTGGTAAAATCTCCATACACGTCAAATAAGCTGGAAACAGCAATACCTGCAGCAACACATACAACCGGAGTCAACGTCAGCATGAGGCGTACCATGACACCAGCAAAATAACTAGCAAGAACGCCATAGACAACAATGAACACATGCTCGTCACGAAGTTCTCGCAAACACAGATAAACACCGACTGGGAATAACCAAATCAAGATGAAGTTATCAAAAAAGAATGATGGCCAAGCAGTCGGTTGATGTTCAGAAACTGAGGCAATGATTGGAATATGAATCTTGGCATAGTTAGTATCCCACAAGGAATAAAACCGTCCAGTCCAAGGAGCGATAACACCAGCAGAAGTAAGTGCAATCAATCCAGCAAGTGCAATTCCCAGAATACTCAAAACTGCAACGATAATGAAGTTTTTAAATTGTTTGGATGGAACTTGACTACGAATCCAATCAGCAAATGCTACCAGTTGAAGCAATCCGAAAACTCCCAAAGCAGACATATGATCACTGGAGCGAATGGGTAGAAATCCTACAAATGGAATTTGCATAGAAGCCAACGTACCAATGGCATACCAAGAAGAATAGGCAACATATATTCTAGAATGATACCTTCCCATTAGTAGTAAGACGAAAACATGGAGAGGAATCATATTGGTAATAAACACATAACCACCCCAAGCCGCGACCATGTAGAAATAACTAAGAGCAGTTAAACCACCCCACAGCACAGAGCCCAATTTCAATGCCTTGATCCAGAAATAAAACGTTACCATCAATAAAGTAATGGCGATGGCTTCATTATCATAAGAACCGGCAACTGAACGAGAAATATAACCAGGAGCAATACCCATGAAAATGGCTGCTAACAGACCAGCAGTCTCATTCTTCATTTCCAAGGTGAACAAGTAAGTGACATAGGCAGTCAATCCCGAAAATGCTGGTGCAAGCATAACACAGATATTCCGAATATCAATTGGTAACGATAGCCATCTTAAAATAGTGTGAATGACATTGGAAGTAACCATCAATCCAGGGTATAATGTGCCACCAGTGACTCTACCTAATGGATACCAAGTTCTGTCATCAAACCAATTCAAAAACTTATAGAACCCATTTTCTGTTAAATATTTCGTAGCTCTATAGTTGAACCAAGGATCGAATTCATGAATGATACTTTCAAAACGTATCACTGAAAACAGTCTTGAAGAAATAGCTGCGCCAGCTACTAAAATCAAAGTTCCCACCTTCAACAGCAGCAGAACATTGTCAATCAATTGTTTATCTGCTTTCTGAAGGCCTCCAATTAATGAAACCATCTCCAACTCGAATTTTTTCAAAGCTATGAACAATGTACTTAACCGAACACGTACGTTTCCATCTCTCACGCTTCGTCGCTTCAGCGCCTACGACCACTTCCGCGTGCTCAGCCGCACTTTCGGCGACCACTGGTCCACTCTGCCCTCAGGGGGACGGGCTCACCCTCTCTGACGCCAGAACATTTATTAGACCAGCTTAATGAAGGGGATTTAAATATTACTATACGCTGTTCACTGTAAAGAATATATAAACCATATAGTTGTAACCTCTTGCGAAAGAGAGTTTTTCCGTATCATCTGGTTGCTCCGTGGTATGCTGCGCGGCTGAGATATCGTTATTAAAGATTGTTATGGTGATAATATGTAGAAACCTGGACCAGAGAAATTTGTTTCCTTCTTTCCTTCAGTAGGTAGACGATAAGATGACTATCTCAGGCAAGAGTCATTCATCACAATCCAACTCGGAGGTCTTTGTATTTTCAGAAAAACATCTCAAGAATTATATCCCCGGCGCTTATGAGAAGCTTCTACCATATTTTACTGATCGTGAATCGGAACTTCTATTGAGTCTGAACACAGTACACCCGCTCACAACTGAATTGGTCAATTCTGTAGAATTATTCTATGCAGCTTATTTATGGACTCTTCTGCTCCATGGAGAGGAGTCGGAGATCAGTCACATCCTGACAGATATTAATCCTAATTACGACAGCTCTGATGCTAACGATGCAGTTACGGGGCTTGAACTGAGACTTGGTGCCAACAATAATGCTCCTACTGATAGCAAGCCAATGAAACCTGACAAAGTAGCTGCAATCCTCAAAAACTCGTCCGCTTCTGCTCTTGGTTTTCTTGCCGCCTCAACAATTATTCAACATACTACAGCCTGTATTAATGCTATTGCGAACCTGAGATTCGACCTCATCCCCCACATTCCCAAATCGTATCCCTGGGCAGGCTACTCACCTTCTCTCGCTACTCTTGTCCAATATACAATCACCTCTTTACGAGGTTTAATTTACGGAAGAATTGTGTCGAACTACGTCGAAATCCGTACCGACAGACTGCGGTTATTTCTCGGAATCTCTGCCGATTGGGACGACAACCGTCTCTTAACAGAACTAAACTCGGAGCATTCTCATCGTAGCCCTTCATCCTCGTTGAAATGGCAGTTTAAATCTCGTACTATTTTAGTTCCACCGGCCCCTTCTGCTCCTACTACTCCCACCAACGACCCTTCCTTCCAACAATTTATGCAAAACAACGACAAGCTCGAGGCCCTGCTCGATTTGGCAAGCCACCTTGAAACGGAGGCTCTCTAATTCTTATTTATTTTTTATTTGCTAATATACATTTGCTGCTCCATTTGGTCTGTCTTCGGCTTTCTGGGCGGAACCCAGTTGATCCGACTAGAACAGTGGGAAGAGGCAAACCCTCATCAAGAAGACGGAGATTACGTTGCTGTTTATTTTATTGTATGAAGTAGCTTATAATGATGAGAACTGCTCTGCAGAACATTCTTCAGACTGGAAACTCATACTAGGTCTTTGCCGGGGATTCCTCTCTCCCTTAGTATCAGGCGATCACTCACCAATTTCCCACAGTAAGGATGGTATCCGTGATGTAGCCTGATATCCAACTTTGAAAAGATCTTAATACCAGCTGTTCGATTTTATCAGCGATGGCAAGGCCAATAAAAAGAAGGCCTTGGACAACTAATACAAATGTGTAAAAATCTTGCCGAGTATAATGTTGCGGATGGGCAATCCAATCATCCCACATATAATATTGGTATAGGCGGTTCTCATGAAGTAGATAAATGCCAAAAGTAGTACCAGCAATGGTATTTACATATGAATTAGAGAACTTCAGTCTTCCAAAAAAGAGCAACATGGAGATACAGATAGATAAAGCTAAAGGCGAAGTATCTGACGCCATTAAGAAATGCGGACCACCACGAGTCTTAGCATATTCCAAATTATAGACAGTAAAAATATAAATACATCCTATGTTAAATAATCCTAAGCCTACCATAGCCAATAGCAAAGATTGTGCCTCGTAATGTCGAAAGTAAGAACCTAGAATGAAAGGAACATAAACCACAATGCTGGACTGTAGGCGAACGAGTTGTAAGACGACAGGAGATAGAAAAGAACATTATTGCTAGTTTTGCGACGTGTTGTTGATGGGAGAGAATAACCAGTTTTCCCAACACAGGCAATGAAACCATAACAGCCAGATACGCCGTAACAAACCAATAGGAACATCTCACAGCTGGAAAGAGACATATCGCAATATCGAATTTTGAGATATGATACGGGGAGAACAATATGAGTCGGCCCACAGAGTAAGAATAAGTGACGAGATCAAGCCAAACACGTACAATAGATGATATTTTAGCAGATGATCCACTTAAACCGGATAACATCATAAATAAATCAACGCCAAGTTTCCCGCCGCTTGCCAGGGCTTTCTATTGGTGGTGTCATCATCTTTCCAAGACCATGAGGAGTTGCTACCAAAGTGGTAATAAACAATCAAGCCCATGCTGACAATTCTCAGGAGTTCATACTGTCTGGCCATGATAATGATTCGTGATTACCAAAGATTTACCAGGTCATGCCTCGTGAGTGAGAATACTAAGCGACGAAGCATGAAATCATCGACTTGCAACTATCCACGACGAAGCAGTGGATGCAGGGATTATCGTATATAGCCGATCGTTTCTCAAATAGGGGTGTGCATTGTAATCCCTGCTGCATAAGGGTCTACAGCTGTAAGCGAATTATCAAAAAGCTTACATTTTTCTTCATCTTCTTTTTGTTTACCAGTTCGTCGTCTCTTTTGCCTATATTCAGATTCGGCCCAAAAGCTACGTTCATACGAGATATGAATATTACTCAACTCAAATACAATCTCAGGGAATAGTCGACCCTTGTTTATATCCCTGTTCATAAATAAAGCAAAACTCTATTAGCAGTAAACATTGTACGATGTGAGTTAAGGATTTCCAGCGTAGTCCGCCACTCCTTTACTCGATATTAAGAGCACACCGTCGGAGAAAAAGAGCGGCAATTAACAAATAAAGAAAAATAAATAAAATAAATAGTACATTAGAGATCAGTCGAATTTGGACTCGATGAAAGATTCTTCATCATAGAGAACAGCTTCATCCGAGGATCTCAATTTGCTTGCAAGATAAAGGCCAACTAGCATGACACAGGTAGACACAAAAATAACCGAGTCAGACCATGCTTGCACGGAGGAGACGTTAAGAGGGGAGCCCAGGGCCGACGTGATGGCAGAGGACATTTTGGACGGAAGATTGCTTCTAAGAAGTAGTGAGGTTGAGATAACATAAATAGCAAGAACCTGGGAGATGGCCAGGCCAGTAAGATGGGTAGAAGTGGCGGCAGTTCCGCTGGAAAGGTGAGAATGAGACCTTTTAGAATGGAGAAACGGAAACGTCTTTGCCAGAGTAGTGAATGTTGTGGCAACGCTTGAGATTGATGCAAGAAAGAGAAGGCCAGACACAGCAAAGCCGATTTGGCGGGAAAGAGCTTCTAAGTCGGATTGAGGGGATATCCACATGGCCATATGAGCTAGGGACATTACCAAAGCGTCAGATTCACCATTAGATGATGATGTTCCAAGTCCATAAATGCGTTTAGGCAAATCCCAAGATATTATGAGAGGGTTTCTGATGACAAGAATATTAATGAGTCGATATAGACAATAAACTGCGAAAATGAAGTAAAGTTTGAGCCTGAATTTACCTTGGAAAGTTTGTGAATAAAGCTGACTAGTGTACTTTGATTTAATTGAATCAAGGTCACGTTCAAGATCAGCTTTCATAGATTGCAGAGAGGATATCTCAGTATCGAGAGATTTGATTTCATTACTCAAGTCGTCACTAGCACCAACGCGAAGAGTCGTTAAAACTTTAAACATGAGATTCGACGAGGAACTGGTATTTATACGATGTGACAAACGCAAACGAAGAGACTGAATTGAATGTTTCTTCGCTTCTATCAAAGATCCAGTTGTACTTATGGCAGCCTGCAATCTATCGATGTCATCTTGATTAACAGGACTAGGACGAGAAACAAACACAGTGTAAGGGGCGGAAACCGTTGAAATGCCACAGAGAATTGCCATGGCAGTGACGCCTACAAATCCAATTCTCGTGATGATGGACTCGGTGAACGATAGTTGTAGATCAGCAGCAAAAACAGATGCATCATGAGTGTAAGTAGATGGAGAGCTGTCTTCAGAAGTACCGTGTCGCAAGCTGCCACCACCTTCCATTGGTATATAATGGCCCACGCCAACAAATAACAACAAATAGACCGCATACAAAACCACGCCAAACAACGCTTTCACCTTGTTACTCCCTGCGCTGCCATCGCCTCCCACCAGCACCATGATTTCAGCAAACGGGATAACCAGCCCGACCAGAGCGAGCAAAACAGTAGTGGCGACCTTCCATACAATGAATCGTGCTTCTGGGACAACCCAGCCACCAATCTCGCACAGAACCAGCTCTGCCACTATCGCGGCAAACGCTACTGTGAAATCAGACAACAGCTGTATGACACTACTACTGCTCTTTTTATAAAAAAACCTGTGAGACCATACCCCTGCAACAATGCCTGAACCGATAAAAAACGATGACTGGACTATTAATCCTAGAACCGAAATCATCATACTGACTCAGTATGTGTGTATACCGACCGCCGAGACATCGCTCGCTGTCGCTTCTTATCTGTCACTACCTAGCCCCTGCAGCCACGATACACGCGGCGGCATGCGGCGTCCTTCTTCCCGGTGCTGCCTCCGGCGGCTGGGCTCCGCCCAGACCCGTAGCTCCGCTTCGCGGAGGGATGTGAACCCTTGGCAATGCTGGAGTGTTTGATGCCACATCCCTCCGCGAAGCGGAGCTACGGGTCTGGGCGGAGCCCAGCCGCCGGAGGCAGTACAGTAACGCAGGAGGCGGGAGTGCTTGCTATGGCAACGACAGAATCATTTTAACTACTATGACATTGCCGAAAAGGGTAACGTTGTGTTGTTGTTTCGTGTCACAGACCCTGAATCACGAGCTAACTGGATTCGAAGAAACGTTTGGCGGTCACGAAGATGCACGTGGATCGAGAAAGTGGAGAGATCGAGAAGTCGCGAAGCGACCACAATGGGTCTGGGAAGAACGGCGCGACGACGATTCCCGCCAAGCCGTGGAAGCGGCAAGCGTGCAGAGACGCGTGTAAGCGATGATGGTGGAAGGTTAAAGTTTTCGTGATGACCGTTGTAACGGTAGAAGAGTGGGCCGCCTCGAGGATACGGGTCGGCAGGACGGCAGCCTGGCCTGCCTCCGGCGGCTGGGCTCTGCCCAGACCCGTAGAAACTCCGCGTAGCGGAGTTTGACATGCCGTCCCTTCTCGATGTTGATGTTGCGAGCGATGCATACGAAGCGACCTACCGAGCCAAACTCCGCTGCGCGGAGTTTCTACGGGTCTGGGCAGAGCCCAGCCGCCGGAGGCAGAGACCAGGCAGGGGCTATGGTCGAGCCGATCTGCAAGACATATCGAGGCAGATGTACACAGTGACACACAGTGACAGGCTGGAAAGGGTGAAAGTACACACACATATATACCGAATAGAAGGACACACAGACTTAAACTTTACTTTACTTTCTTACATTCGGGAGAAGTTTAAATTGTCATTTGATTTGAACAACACAGTTTGTATCGAGGAAGATTGTTGTTTACTTTGCTAGTGATAGCTAGTTTTGTCGCCAATCATGATCCAACAACGCCAGCAGTTTCCGGGCTATATCAGCAGCTCGAACCCCCAGCCTCGACGGTCATCCAACAATCCATTCCGTCAGTCTATGGCGTCTTCGACTTGGACTGCCAGTTCGCCATTCGATGAGTACTTTCCTCGTGAAACAGGCGAAATCCCATCTAACGGTCGCTATATCGTCCCTCCTCCATCACATTCATTACAACAGCAGCAGCAGCGGTCACATAGCGCTGGAATGGTTGACCAGATCACATCGTCGTCGTCGACCGCTGCTATCCCGTCAGAACCACTCAACATTTCTCATCAGAACAAACAGCGAATTATGGCCATGCAAAGCTACTCGCTCTCGGATCACAGTCTCGTCTCCAGTTCCACTGACCACGTTAGAAGGTAAGTTCATTCATTCTCATTCCATTCTCATTACCATTGTCGCTGTCTTTGCCCTTCGCCAGTCGCCCTTTACACCACTCTATTCTCATACTGCTTCCCGCTTGTTTTTATACCCTTTTTTCAGTTTTCGCCTTTTATACCCCAATTGACATACGAACCTCGACTTTTTTTGCCGGTTCCCCTCCCCCTGAAACAAATTTGCATAGTTAGGAGTTTTCTCGGTCTGTTGATCCAATATCCTTTACCCTGAAATTGTTATGATCCTCACGGCGGTGCCAGCGGCTACTCTCCTGAAATCAAAAACAAACTGTTATACCCTTGACCTTTCCTCCCAACTCAGCCTCGCTTCCTACCTTCTGTTTCACTGCCTCTCCGCCTCTCCTATTTCGCTTACCCCTGTGTTTCATACGCGTCATTAAGGGGGAGCAAAGAGGCCGGTATCGGCCCCAGCTAGCTAATTATGCCACGCACCAACCCCCATAATAACTTGGCTTATGCGCTTGCTGTCTTGGCTGTCTGTCATCGATTACAAATTGATATTTGCTCGATCTCGCTCTCTTATTCCGGCTGTGCTGTCACCGCCAATTGCGGTTGTCATTAGCAATTGCCCTCAGATGTTACCTACCACCTCGTGGCCCCCATCTACCACTCTTTTAAAGATCCGCCTAGCATGACGGTTTCGTGTTAACATAGTTAAATTAGCCGCATAATAATTTGCGCTTATCAATGCAGTCATCAGCAACAGTACCCAGAGCTCCTGCTGCTATACGGCTATACCTACTCTCTGCCACTGCTACTGCTACCGCTACCGCTACTGTTACCACTATACTATCACTCCTCTAGACTCCCTAATACTACCGAGTGAACGAGAATCGAATTTGTCAAAGCTAAAAAACTCTATTAAAAGAAACATAAAATAGACAAACACGCCTCTAAATTTACGTTTTCCTTCGACATATTTCTGGTGATTTGATATTTTTTTTGTCTCGTGTAATAACCGCTCTTTTTCTAGTGAGATTTCCGTGAAGCGTTTCAAATACCCGCTATACGGCAAGCTATAGGAGGAAGCTATTTATTATAGAGTGGTGCAGTTTTTTTGGTGTGTGACGCGTCATTATAATCCTATAATACGTGTGCTCCTGTACTCTCGTTTCACTTTTTGCTGATCGTTAGAACTAACCATTCCCCTCTTCTTTTTTTCTCTAGAATCCCGAATCCAAACAGAAATACAATGTATAGAAAATCGACAAACCCTTTTATTGACGATAGGAGCGACGATAGCTTTGACGAAGACGACGAAGCTAACATCCTTTTCCCACAGCAGCAGCAACAGCACCACCACCAAAGGCCTCCACAAAGACCTCCAACCTCTACTAAGCCTGTGGTTATCACGGGCACCACATCCAGTCGTCAGAGAAGATCCAACTCTGACTCCTCATTAATGGAACCTCCATCTACCAAGGTCGTGATAGATGGCCGTCATAAGAGCGATCAACGTGATCGTGACCGCCATGAATCTCGTCAACACCGTGACCGTGATCGTAATACAACTACAACTACTTCTGACCATCGTTCATCTCGCCACCGTAACGGCTCTTCCAAGTCATCCAAAGAACAACACTCGTCTTCTCATAAATCCTCTTCGACTCATGGCCGTAAAAAGGGTCAACCACTTGATGTCATTGATAAATTAGACGTGACAGGCTTTTTCGGGCCTGGCTCTTTTCATCATGATGGTCCTTTTGACGCTTGTACGCCTCACCGTAATAAGAATACCAAACGTGCTCCTGTCATGGCTTTCCCAGTAGATGGGGCAAATAATACTATTAGCGGAGTCGACCCTAGTCGCGACAAGTATGCAACTGAAAACACTATCATGGGTAGAGGTGTTGATGAGGCTTACCTGGATTACAACATCTCGGCTAAAAATAGACCTTTGATTGCTAATGCTGGTCCTCGTCAATCTCCAGACTTGGATTCTACAAGAGGGTTTAATCCAACCGTCAAGGAACAGCCTATTCATGGTGATCTTAGTATGGGATTGGGAAGTACTACTTTCTTGGAAGGTGCTCCTGCTTCTCGAGAAGCTATAAAACAATCTACTGAAGAACAGAATTCCAATGCCGCTACTGGACTTGGTAGAAAGAAATCCATTGTTCAGAGATTACGAGGTAATAGCAACTCGGGTTCCTCTGCCCCGCCTCGTCCCCAACGTTATAATTCAGTGAATGGTGGAGCTAGTTCAAGCAACCCCGAATTGGTCGGTACATCTGGAGCCCCTGTGTCTCGTATCAGTTCTAACCCCAATCCAATTGAAACCCGTGGTGCTGGTTCATCCGGGTCTCCTCCTCGGTATGTTTCTGAAAACAATACTGGTAACAGTAATGAAAGCTATAATAAGTCCTCTGTCACTACTAATGTTCAGTTAGTTACTGGAGGCGCTACTTCGACAAATGGCAGCAGCTCTGCTGGGGGTTTGCTTCGTCGAGTGAAGAGTTTAAAGGTTGGTTCTAGACGCCGTGGGTCCTAAACTACATCTCTCTCCACTTTGATTAGAAACGTTAGTCGTCTTTTCTTTTTTCAACAAGTCCTTTTTTCTTTGATGATGATATTTTGCTCTTATTTTTATTTTTAATTTGTATAATTTCTCATGTCTCTTTGGTATAATCAGACAAATAAAAGTAGAAGTCTTTATATTTGGGGCTATCCCTGTCTGCCTCCGACGACTGGGCTGTGCCCAGACCCTTTAATGCTCGTTACGCGAGTAGGCCAGGATTATTGCAGAAGGCGAAAGTGTTTACACGATTCGTTTTAAATTAAATAAGGAATTTCTTCTAGTCAGGATTTCTTATGGTCAGAATATTCGTAGGAGTAGGTAGTTTCCAGGGTCCAGGACCCCTAGAATTATTGTGCGGCTTGTACATCAGGGTAAGGAAAATGAAATTTGAAAAAATGGTCCATCCAGGTTGTTAAACTCGCGAAGCTGAACAACTTAACATCCAGGTAAAAGCAAAAAAAAATGATTTCCACAATACGTACTGGGCTGAGGTTGGTGGTCACCTCGAGCAATGGAAAAAAGTTCGTTCCTACCTCCATTGCTGCCAGCAGAAGATCATTACACACAGTGCCAGAGATGCCACACTTAAATCGAGAAGTTGGAATCCCGGGCCTTCTTTCTCCTAAAGGGCTGGACGTTGCATGGTATCAGTATCAAGAGTATCTTGTAAACCAACTCAATGAACGTACGCATGACACTTACCTTCATGATAGTACTCCATACCAAATTATGAGAGCTACAGTTGATTTACCTGAATTCCATGATGTCAATTTCTACGCTTCTCAGGCTTACAGTAATGAGTTTTTCTTCGAATCATTGAAAGATTCAGCTAACAGCGAAGCTATCGTAGGGGAACCTGTCCTGAATAATAGGTCAGTTGATATTTCAACGGAAGTGAAGAACAGTCCCATCATTAGTGCTTTAACTCCGCCTGCTACCACAACTGCATCAGCTCCGGACCCATCTACTCGTTTATCAAATCTTCTGACGCACTCTTTTGATACTTCTGTATCTTTAAGAGAATTATTAATAAATCGTTCTGATGCCATTTTTGGTAACGGCTATGTATGGCTTCTATGGATTAGTGATTGGGATGTGAAGCTTGTGAATACCTATAATTCTGGTACTCCTCTGTCACATGTTCGTAGCACAGAGACAAAGGGAACCACCGCTCATAATTCTGTCCGCTCTTTTGAGCAAATCAATTCTTACGAAGTTAACGCAGCTGTACCGCTACTTAACGTTAATGGCTGGCAGCATGTCTATCTCACTGACTATGGAGTTGCTGGTAAGCGAAAATTCTTGGAGAATTTATTTGATTGCATTGACTGGGATAAAGTTGCCAAAAGAGTTCCAAAACAACAGGAATATGGTAGTAAATACCAATAGACAGTGTATATAGTTTCATGTAACTAAGTTAAATAGAATCATCATGATTCCCGTAACCCAGACTGTTGGCGTAAAGCGGATGAATTGGGTGAGTATTTTTCGGTGGGTGAGAAAGTATTCTTCCCCTTTTGTTATGTACTGGATTCTGAATAGGGTGGTAATATGCCTTGGCACGAAAGAATCCAAATGCAAAATTTGATACAAACAGAGCCCCTAAAATGGTGAACACTGAAATAAACAACGATCGAAAACTGAATGGTTCAATGAATCCATTGATGATTTCAGCAAATAGTTCTGCATTGACTGGCAGTCGACGAATAGCATCTGGGTCTTGATCCATGCATTTTTCGAGCCTGCCACACATTTCTTCCAGAGCCGGAGCTCGTAGACCCGGTCGACAGTCATTCTCAAGGTATTCTCGCGTGCATCTGCCGATTTCATTGATGAGGTCGAATCTATATACGCCGATCTTCTTATCGACATCTCGCCAGAATGATACTATAGTCGACGAAGCAATATATAAAAAGATGCAAAACACAGACATGTTGAACAGAAGCTGTAAATACGTGCTTAAAACGTATGGGAGGTTGTCATGTGTGGAAATCCAACTAGGAGTTGGAACCGGTAAGTCGGGGTATGCAGCAGTTGTAGCAACAGGGGGGATCCCTATCGATGATGGTTCATACGGGGTGCCTCTCCTATCATGAATGGTTGCATCAACCGATCTGTCCCTCACTTGCCTTTTACGTGTATACGGGAGTGATAAACCTTCACTGTTTTCCGTCTTAACCCCTGAAGCAGCTGGCTGTGAGGCGCCCGTGTTTGTGCTTTGGCTGTGATTTTGATTTTGGTTCTCTTTGCCAGGGCCATATTCGCTATCCTCCTCCCGTGGGCTATATAGTACAAGCGCCGCTTCTGGAGCAGCCATCTCGGCTCCCAATCTAGTTGGCGACAATAGTGAACTAACCACGCCCCTTCGAGGGGTTCTATTCGGACTTTCTCGAGTTGAAAGTTCATGTCTGTTTGAAGTCATCTTCTTCGGAGTCCTATCCCGTATCTCTGTTTCGAAATCTCCTACATCTGTCATTTCCACATCATCTACAATGTCGTCCATGGATACATCATTCATGTCTGAATCAGCTCTTTGACTGACGGTTCCCGAATCTTCGCCTAGAGAAAGGCTCCCAAGAACGGTAAAAACTAAAAATTTCAGTTAGGCTTAGCTGTACTTCTTATTTCATCATGTGATTTACCTTGATTATTATCTCCTTGATCCACCGTCAGGTCTAGTCTTCGTGACTTAGATCCATACATGACCTCGTGAATAGATCCCTTCATTGAATCAAGGCTGAACAGAGAATCATCTTCATTTGGGCGCTGCCGCGGCCCAGAACGCGAGGGTGTATTTTGCTCAACTAATGGAATCGAGTCCCGGATGCTATCAACATTAAACGGATCACTATAATATGGTACTCCATGATAACTCATTCTTTTACTCTCTAATAATATATCTAGCTGCTGCGTCTAAAGTCGAGTATGTTTGTTTATTCGGCAACATACAATTTTATGTGCGTAGATTGAAATATTTCTATATGAGATTACTGTAGATCATTTCCTAAAATGTCATATTCAGGGGTTGGTAAAGATGCGATTAGGCAGAGGGCAGCTGGAGACCCGCCTAGACTCGTAGCTCCTCTGCAAAATAAAATGCTTATCTCTATTTTAACTCGGTGCAAGCTATAGTAACAAATATATATATATATGATTTAGAAAATTGCATGGGGTCCACGATACTTGAATTGCATGGCAGACGACTCAGTACTAGCAATGCCAACTTGTTCATGAAGTTCAGGTTTTACACGGACGGGAAATGTATCAAAACTTTTAGCATATGAAGCCACTGAATGAGCAATCAATTTGGTATTAATAACCCAAGCATCATAATCAACATTGGACAGATCATCACATAACTGATGGTAACAAGGGTCATATGCAATTGATGCATTCCCTCCAAAAAGTTCAACTTCTTCACTAGTTTTGATCCCCTCTGCTCCAGTAGCAACACCCCCAGACGGGATTCCTGCGATAAGGAAGCCAGCATAATCGCTACGGCCGTCAAATGGTTCAAAGGTATAGTTAAGGCCGTGTGAGCGATAGAAGTCGACGTAGAGTTGTTTCAACTCGCCAGACCCAACTGGATGCTCTTCATTGTTGGCATTATAAATTTGGTAGGCATAATTAGGGGAAGCCATCATATCATAATCCATAAAGAGACGAATTTTGAGGTTTTCATTCTGAGGCAAATTTGCAGCATAGTGCTCAGATCCTAGAAGGCCCTCTTCTTCAGCAGACCACCAGGCAAATCGAACTGCATTTGAAACTTCAAAATTAGTCAATGCTTGGGCAACTTCTAATAACGAAATTGAGCCGCTTCCGTCATCGTTGATGCCAGGTCCAGCAGAAACGGAATCAGAATGTGCACCCAGCATGACAACATTCTCCTTATCGCCTTTCTTTGTTTCAGCAATCACATTAAAAGTATTAACAATGTCAATCCGAGAATCAACAAATACAGTGGCGTTTACTGGACGAGAAGCCTTTTTGACCTTCTTAACAAAAAATTCACCTAGTCTCTTGGGAAGCCCCATGGTTGGTACTTCATGTCCCAGTGGAGTACCTAAAGTGCCGGGGATGGTGTCACCTTCTTCATTGTTGTAAATGATTGCAGCTACAGCACCAGATAATCCGGCCAATTCAGATTTATCCCCAAATGGACAGTTTCCTCTCTGGATCAGAACAATTGATCCATTGACTTCAGATCCATAATCAGACGGCTTACAGCCATCATTACTAGACACAGAAAGATATGCAACAACTGGTTTATTATCAGGAGTAGGGGGGCTCATATAAAGAGCAGATGATTCAGAAATATTCTTGCCATCAATAGCCAGAGATGACCCAAAAATAGATCCACTAATAGCGCTGAAAGATTGTAAAGAGACATCATAATAATCTTTACCAAATTCTTCTAGACTACTGAGGATGTAATCAATCGTTCCATTATGACCTTGGGAGCCAATCACTCTGGTAGGATTGTCAAACTCTGCCTCGCTGGTCTTTGCCACTTCATAGAGGTCCGACGCTCTTTGCGACAGTCCTTTTTCGGTGATATAATCTTGAAGTGCTTCAGACTCAACAATCGGTTTGTTGCTTACTTCGAGGACAATTTGAGTAAAATCATCGCTAAAAGGAAGTGAAATAGCAGATGATATCTTAATAAATGATAGCAGAAGAGAGACGCCTCCCACGGATTTTAAATTAGATTTCATGAGTAAAAATGACTAATGGTGGAGTGTGACAGGAAGAAATAAAGGATCTAAGAAATTAACTGAATATTAACCAATTATTCAGCTTTATCTTTTCTCTTATTTTTCTTTACCTTTGTTTTATGTTTGAAGTATAACAAAACGTTGGGCAACTATGGAATTGATTTTCTTGTCTAGGGGGCTGGTTGGTTGATATCTATCATGGAAGTAGAGACGCGCGAGCATCGATCTCACCATGGTTTCCCGATGCACGGCGCCTAAAAGATTAGATAACGTAAATAATGCACGAAACGCACAACACAGACGGATAAGATTAAGATCTATATGCACACAGGCCGGCTACAGCTTATGGTTGCGACTCAGCATAAATCTGGATCGTTTATCTAACTATGGTATATATCGATTTATGATAAATGAATTACTTTGTATATTAATTACTTATCTCATCTGAGAATCTGCATGTTAAGACATGTCTCTGAATGTCAACTGTCATAGATAGCTAATACATTTCAAGAAGGAAAAGATAAGCAATAAATATTTTGGAATTACTAAAACAAGTTATATAGATGCATAGAATTACTCTTCTAAGTCAGCAATCAGCTCCTGATAGTTTCCGTAGCCTAAACGCTGTGACTTCTTAAGGCGTAATACTGCCTCTGCATATAATCGTTTCTGCTCGTCGCTTTCAACTTCATTTAAATTGGCCAATGAAATAAATGCTTCAGCGACAATTGAATATGTCTCGGGCTCGTCATCAGATTCGGCTTTAAGAAGGTACTCTACTGCCTCAGATACAAGAGGTCTTACTTTTGCAAGCTCTTCTGGAGAAAGCTTAGATTCTTCTCCCTCATTGTCATCGCTTTCATCTTCATCTTCGTCTTCGTCTTCTTCATCTCCAACTTCAAGTTTGGCAAGCAATGGAGAAGCTAAAGCTAGGTTATATTGGCCCATGCCTCTATTTGCCCATCGGATGACGGATACGCTAGAGTCATTTAGTTCTCTGGTTTTGCCTTTTGCGTCACTACTAATTTCAAGAATCTTTTGATACCTAATTTTACTCCATTCCAAGTATCTTTCTTGCTTTCCATGAAGAGCACCAGTTTCAGAGTCCTCGTCAACCTCACATGATCTCTCTTGCTCTAAAGCTGCGAATCCATCAGCAATTTGCAATAGATCTTCTATTGTAGACAGCTGGTCTTTAGAAAAATCAATATACGTTTTACCAGATTCTAATAATAACTGTTCCGCCTTTTCAAAATCTTCAATCGCTTCTTCCAATTTTGGGATGGTTTCAGCAGCTCCATCATATCTATCCAATGGCGAGAGAGATTTCAGTTTCTCGTCTGCAAGAGCAATTTTAGCACGAGACCGAGTGAAGAACAGATCAACGGCAGTTTCCGGTGACTCTTCTATGCCAGTAGTGGCTCGTTCAATAGCAGCGAGAATGAAATCTTCTCTTGATTCACCCTTTTTGGAAGCATGCTGCTTCTTGTCTGTCTTGACATCATTATCTTGTTCCTCGTATTCGCCCACAAATCTTGCCAACTCCAGCAGCGATTTAGCATATATATCATGGAACCGAGAGGGAAGTTTTTCGGAGGCATTACGCAATAATCGATCACATTCGTGAACCAGTCCATACAACAATTTAGGAGAATCCTTGGCAGACTGCCGAAAAGAATTAAAAAGCCCATATAACTGAGCCAACTCATCTTCCGGATCGACTCCATCTTCGAGAGCAATGGTCAAATCCGGAGTCTGATCTTTCTCTGAAGAAGGTGTTTCATTTGATGAAACTTTTAACTTCTTATTTTTGGCTGCCTTGTTTAGGCCCTGTGGTCGTTTAGAGGGCATGTTATAATTGTTTTGCAGTTTTCTAAGTGCAAAAGTCTATTATATCGCTCAGTAGGGGAAATTTAGTTCTTAAGTACGGACAACTACCATTGTCGAGAAAAAAATCTGGTGATGTGATAAGGTGCAGAAGACCCGCAGGAGTAACTGAGCAGCATGCATAAACGGACCCTGTTACTGATGTGGCTGAAATTCTCCTGGAATAGAAGGGAAGAAGCATCTTTTGAAACTCTTTTTAAAAGGGCCTCGTGAATCATCGAGTTTAGTATATGGGTTAACGAGAATAATGGCAATTCTGTTTTTTCCAAGGCACTGACCCTTGGTAGCTTTCGATAATACACTTAGCCACAGGAGTAGGGTAACGAGAATCTCACCCTAACATCTCACAGTCACGTGATTAGGTGAGGTTTGGATTACGCCACATTCCATATTTTCTATCTTATAACACCGTAGTGTTCAGGAAATAATGATCCAAAAACTACATTGGGTAGCCTCAGATAGTATACTTCTATGATATGTTTATCTCGGACAAAAAAGAAAAGAGACGTGTAAGCTGGCGGTCTTCCGTCAGTGAAGCACGGCCACAATTTACAATCCCCTAGCAGCATGTCACGTGAAATGAGATTAGCCACAATTTTTTTAGATGCCTGATCTGCAAGATCAGGATTAAGACGAACCGAGATGGATATATATATAAGCAGGAGGGACTATGTAAGACTCATAGACGTTTTATAAACATTTCAAAGATGGGCATTTTGATAAATCAGGTGGTGTCGTCTTCTGTTGCTCTTGTTATAGGGGATTCTCCTTTGGCACCACTAAGGGTTCAGAAACTCGAATCATTGGGCGCCAAACCGGTACTAATACCGACCAACGATTTCAAACTCCACAACATCAGTCAATTAGGCCGGCCAGAAGTGGATTATGTGGTTGATTCAGTGTTTGTTGCTATCGACGAAACACAACTTGAACTTGCGCAATCAATATTTTCATACTGTAAGCGACTACGAGTACCGGTGAATGTAGCAGATCATCCAGAATTATGTACATTTACACTTCTATCGACATACTCAGATGGTGATTTCCAATTAGGTATCACTACTAGTGGTAAAGGATGTCGACTGGCGAATAGACTAAAACGACATGTTACTAATAGCCTGCCTCCCAATGTTGGCGAAATTTGCAAACGAGTTGGAGAATTAAGGAACTTAATTCAAGAAGAAGACCGTGCGCAGATGACAACCCAGTCAAACAACCGTATTGGTCAGCACGATGATGACGCAGAGCAAAATGCTGATTTTAATAATTTGGTTTTGGAAGATGAAGCAGAAACGATAGAAGAGCGTAAAAAGCAGCGAATTCGCTGGTTGTCACAAATTGTTGAGTATTTTCCGTTCTCAAAGCTGGCTCAGTTAGACCCAATTGAATTATCCAGAGACTACCACGTAGATAATATTACGACAACGTCGACGACCACTAGTAGTGGCGGCAGAATCGCGCTCGTTGGATCTGGCCCTGGAAGCGAAGACTTACTCACTAAAGCAGCTCTTAATGCAATTCACTCTGCAGATGTGATTCTCGCTGATAAATTAGTACCATCACAGGTTCTTGATCTCATTCCTAGACGAACGCCTGTCCATATAGCCAAGAAATTCCCTGGCAATGCGGAACGTGCTCAGCAGGAACTTCTCGAACTTGGCCTTGAATCACTTAAACAGGGCAAATATGTTTTACGCCTGAAGCAGGGAGATCCGTATATCTTTGGAAGAGGAGCAGAAGAATATGTCTTCTTCCGTGATCATGGATATACACCTACCGTCATTGCTGGAGTGACTTCAGCATTAGCGGCTCCATTATATGCCAATATATCTGCCACGCATAGAAATGTGGCGGACCAACTTCTAGTTTGCACTGGAACTGGGCGAGGAGGTGCGCTTCCCGATCTCCCTGAGTGGGTCGCTTCCAGAACAACTGTATTCCTCATGTCGTTGCATCGCATTGACCAGGTCGTCGAGGCACTGGTAAGCAACAAAAACTGGGACGACACTGTCCCTTGTGCAGTCATTGAGCGTGCGTCATGTCCTGACCAACGCATAATCCGAACAAGACTCAAATACGTCTCTGAAGCCATCAGAGCAAACGGTTCCCGGCCTCCCGGCCTTCTTGTAACTGGCTATGCCTGTGAAGTTATATCTCCGTACCCCAAATCTGAATCCGAGCAAAAGTGGCAAGTGTCCGAAGGACTCTAGCGCCCATTTTCATGTATAATATAGCATTTTTATGACCCTCTGTTTATCCCCCTGCAGCCTCCGGCGGCCGGGCTCTGCCCGGACCCGTTGTGCTCGCTTCGCGAGCAGCTCCGTATTGTATCACTCAAGGCGCTCGCGAAGCGAGCACAACGGGTCCGGGCAGAGCCCGGCCGCCGGAGGCTTCCAGGGGCAGAGTCGTGATAACAATTACTAATGTAGAAGTCTGATTGTAGATCATTTAGCAGTATCAATTGCCGCCTACACCGGCGTGGAGTTTACTCACCACTGATATCTCAATAACTACATTATAGACTATAGATAAAGTAGGATGCTTGTCACTGCTAGACGTGCAAGAATTGGCAGAGGCATACGGTTCCTACCTTTGGCGAGCTTCAGATCTTTTACATCAAATAACAATATCGCGTTTGCGTTCGACATTGATGGAGTACTAGTCAAAGGATCCAATCCGATTCCTCAGGCACGCGAAGCATTAACACTACTCAATGAACAAAAGATCCCCTGGATTATGATCACCAATGGTGGTGGGAAGACAGAGAAACAGCGAATAGACGACTTGTCGGAGAAATTCAAAGGACTGGACATCTCTCAAGATCAGTTTATGCAAAGTCACACGCCATTTAAACGACTGGTGGATGTTTATCCAGGGAGAGTACTCGTTGTCGGAGGAGACGGCGATAATTGCAGGACGGTGGCCAAATCGTACGGATTCAATGATGTGGTTTTAGCAGTCGACATTATTCGAAAACATCCTACCATCTGGCCGTTCCATAGATACCAAGCGCACGAGATCGAGCAATGGTCCGATCCGTCCATTGATGTTGACGATGGTAAGCGGTTTGATGCTATTTTGGTGTTTAATGACCCTCGTGACATGGGAGCCGAGATCCAGATCGTGTTGGATTTATTATTATCTCTAGACGGCGTGCTTGGAACCCGTCGCACAACCCACTCATCCAGCCCGTCAGTGCCTATTCACTTTTCTAATAAAGACCTTTTATGGTCCAATGACTACCCCATATCGAGATACGGCCAAGGAGCTTTCAGGGCAATGGTGGATACACTTTATGAAGCAACCACCTATGGACACAAGCTCGACAGCTATACCATTGGTAAACCGTTCAAGGAGACATATGACTATGCACACAATCTGCTTGTTGAGCTCCTTCAGCAAAAACAGGGTGTATCGCGCATCAGTGCAAAGATCTCGTCGCCTACTGTTTACATGGTAGGCGACAACCCTGCGTCCGATATCCTGGGTGCCAATGCCTATGGCTGGGAGAGTGTTCTCGTCCGAACAGGAGTATATCAGGATGGCACTGACCTCCACGGTGCTAAACCATCCATAATCGTAGACAACGTCTTAGAAGCGGTGCGGTACGGGCTGGATCAATAAGCACTTGTCGCACAAACTACGGGTCTGGGCAGAGCCCAGCCGAGGCACGCCATAGAACAAAGTCATAATAATAAATAGATTGAAACATATAAGAATGAAGACTAGAATGAACCGAATCGACAAACAGACGCATTCCAACGTGGAAAGGATAAAGAACATGCGGTGTATCAGGAAATTACTGGATTATAGTGGATGAAGGGGTAATATAGCGGTAGCGGTAGCGGAATTAGAGAGCTCGTCTATCAGACCTTGTTGGCGACCGTCTGTTGCTGATGGAGCTTGACTGCGTTACGTCTAAAAGTCATCAGTTAGTATCACTGCGCTCTGGCAGAGCCTAGCCGCTGGCACAGTACTTACTCATGAAGCTGCTGCTTGCAGTTCTGTAAACCAACACAATCATGCTGTTCTAAGAGTCTATGCTTGGAGCAGAAATGGCCCTCACAGAAGACACAGTCGCCGACTCCACGTAATGGAGCCGAGATGCACGATTTGAAGGTGCACCGCTTCCGGCTGCGCTTGGCGGGCGAGCCGGAAGACGCTGTGGATGGGGCCGGAGAGGGAGAGGGCGTGGTAGATGCGAGCGACGAAGAAGATGCGAAATACAGAGTGGAGTTCGGAGGAATGTTATAGTCGTCCAGGGTCTTGGTATCGTCTAGAGACGTCTTATCATAAACAAGGGCCACCGCCTCGTTATTAAGTAATGGGTTCTTCTCGTAAACCAGTTTCTTGACATCGCCAACCGTCTTAGTGGGTTCGACGGAAACAGTGGTTACTACTGACACAGGTTAGTTAGTCGACAGGCTCAGACAACAGGGGAAGAAGGAACTGCCTCCGGCGGCTGGGCTCTGCCCAGACCCGTAGCTCCGCTTCGCGGAGTTGCTAGGATCGTAGGCCGTTGCTGGCAAGTATGATATGAGCGGAGCTACAGCTATAGGCAAAGCCAATCAGACACCAACCAGAGGAATCAACACTCACAAGAACCTGAGGGGGATTTGATTGATAACTGAATACTGGACATGATACGTGTGGCGAACAGAGAACAGCTGAGTAGAGAAGAGTTTAGAGAAGAGTACTAAGGAAACAGACGAAAAGACAGGCAGATCAGGACGACAGACGAACAGATATAAAGTGATGATGAAGTGGTCAAGTTCCGAGCAACTGGGAATTTCCTTATCAGCTTTCTTATAGATAGGTAAGAGAGGAGAGGAGGAGGCGTAGGCGCACTAGTGCTATCTATAGACCCAGGTGGATTAACCGTTAGAGTGTAGTGTGACCATGCACTTAATATATGAGCCAGTGAGTGACTAAAAGGCAAAAAGCAACAAGCGCGCCTGGCTGCTGCTGCCTGTTGTCTTCCGGCGCTGTCTGTTGGGGGTGAGGTGTTTTTGTTATTGGGACTTCTAATTCTAGTGAAGCTCTAGAGAACAGGGGTAAAATCAACCTCGCTATTATGATATGGCAGCAATTGCTCCGTTATACGTATATATACATAACCAGAACATATTGGGAGCAACATGTTCTCCTTCTGCTTCTCCTTCTCTGAAATGGCTCATTTCAACTTCATCTTGCTACAAGCAAAGAGGATACTGTTCTGAAGTGATGATCCGAAGACCATAACCAGTAATAGTGCAATTGTAGCGAACAGCAGGTGATATGACACGATACAAGACAGGATATGAATAAGAACATGAATATGATACAAGACATGCTATAAGACCACCGACCTGCTAGCCAGCTAGTCCGTCCTAGAGCTGGTCCGTTCCAGGCGGATGTTTCACGCCGATTCGGTCGCCGGTCTCGCCGGTGTCTTAGACCTGTCTACTACGCCTGGGCTGCCTCCGGCGGCTGGGCTCTGCCCAGACCCGTAGCTCCGCTTCGCGGAGGGCTTGGACCACATACTCATTCATACTTCCAGCTGGCATCAAATACGCTCCAAGCTCACCGCGAAGCGGAGCCACGGGTCTGGCCAGGGTCCAGCCGCCGGAGCCAGCCCAGGCACTGCCGCACCACCTCATATACGCAGAATATTGCATAAACCAAGCACAGAAGCAGTAGGATAGAGAAGCTATGCCCGGAACCCATCCGACACTGCGCCCCGGCTAAACTGCCATGCTGCCGCGGAAGCAAGCAATAAGCACAGACCGCTCTGATTTCATCCTCATCCTTTTTTTTTGCCGGATTTCTCCTGGGCAGTACGATCCGTCGCTACGGGTCTCTTCGACAGATCTGCACCGACCTACTGTATACAGCCAAATAGAACATTCCGTGCATATGCCGTATCTGGATTCCCGCATTATCCGGATGGACCCTTGCTTCGCCTCCGGCGGCTGGGCTCTGCCCAGACCCGTAGCTCCGCTTCGCGGAGGGCTAGGAGCGTCTGCGATGACAGTATGTTCTCCTAGCCCTCCGCGAAGCGGAGTTACGGGTCTGGGCAGAGCCCAGCCGCCGGAGGCATCCCATCCACCCCAGTTGAACGATATGCGCCGCGAACTAAGCGGCTCGGTCAAGGGTAAGGGAAATGCGCCGCATGTCACACATGCTCATGTGGTGCGGGCACATTTAGGTGCTAGATAGGCGACTAGAGTGGCCGAGATAAAGTAGTAGGTAGATTCTCCACTTTTTCGTTTGTGACACTGCAAGGAGCGTTTTTTGAACAAGAAGACATCGACGCATTCTGTGGTACAGAAAGCGAATCTCGTACAAGTGCGTGAGACATATAGCAAAGACAAAGAGTTAGCAATTACCTGGTCAGGATATAAGCGCAGCGCGAGACGAGGAAGTCGAAGTCGACTACTGAGACAAAGCAAGCAAGTGAAGCACCGACATTAGGTTGTTAATTTTTCTTTAGGCAACAACAGCTGGCAACAGAATCTCGTGTATTCGACTCAATTGATCTTGATCTAGGTTCAGATCCTGAGCGCCTTGAGTTCGAAGCTGATTTTTGATCCTGGGAATTCCAACTGTCGGCAGACTTAAATATCATCGATCATGGCTCCGACAGATGAATCACCTAAATCAGGACACCCGTCCCTTTCTACAACAAGCCCAATCGAAGTCGCAGTCCCTCGATCCCCAAGGATCACCACTTCTCAATTGAGTCCTGGTGCAAGTGGTTCGGGCAGTCCAAACGCTACCAGTGGCAATTCGCCAACGACGCCAAGACAGCCCTCGATCGCTGACTTACTATCAACACCTCCCCCTCTAAACAGCTCCAATTTCCCTGAAGGCAGTACGACGACTAACCATCTCCACCATTCCAGAAGAACCAGCTCTGCTTCTCGAAGTAGCGATGACACTACTAGCAGCACCACTACGACTGGCAGCGTAACTCCTCATAATGCTGCTTACCCACCTCTTAATCCGTCTGGCTCACAGACATTCAGAGATTGGCAGGAAGTGCCTCTTTCTGAATTAGTTCAGAAAGAAAAGCTTATTGTCGTTGATTCGACTTCGTCAGTCGAGCAGGCTTTCGAAACCATGCACGAACACGATCTTACGTCGGTCCCTGTTCGTGACGGAAGTGTCATCACCCATACATTTGACTATGCAGATTTAAATGCCTATCTACTACTAGTACTGGGTCACATCGAGCCCATTGATAAGACTCCTGAAGTCGAACAAAAAGTCATCAATGCCCGGGCCGGCAAAGAGGTTCCAGTGAAGTTTGTATCTCAACTAGGGATCAAGGATCCGTATGTTGTAATCCCGTCCAACTCGACTCTTTCCACAGTTGTTGAAATTCTCGGTAATGGGGTCCACCGGATCGCGGTTAGCGATCCTGCAAATCCGTCTGAGATCATCGGCATTGTATCTCAGCGTCGACTAATCCGATTCATTTGGGAGAACGGCAGACTTTTCAAGTCCCTAGAACAACTGTTCCAGAAGCCTCTTAACGAACTTCATATTGGGTCTACTAGTGTACTGTCCGTAAACGGCGAAGAACCAGTCATCAGCGCCTTACAGAAGATGCACAATGAAGGTGTATCGTCGCTAGCGGTCATTGATAACAACAACAACCTTCTTGGTAACATTTCAATTGTTGATGTCAGGCTATTAACCAAATATTCTCAGTCGCCTCTCCTTCGTTCAAGCTGCAAGCAGTTCTTAAATGTTATTCTCAGTAAACGAGGCCTCCAGGATGGCAAGGACTCATTTCCAGTTTTCTATGTGACCCAGTCGTCCACGCTTGGCCGTACATTAGCTAAAATGGTTGCCACAAAAGCACATCGTCTCTGGATTGTTCAACCGCCGACGGGACCATCATCAGCCGACACGCCAGGAGCAGGAGTACCCCACAACGAGGGTCACCTCACGGGCGTCGTGTCTCTAACCGATATTCTCTATGTTTTTGCTAAACAGGCAGGCAAGGAATACCTGGACCCTAACAACGCTCGCCGCCAGCGCCGAAGAAGCTCCTCATCCTCTGTCAGAACCCAAGGGTCCATTGACGCATTCAAGAGAAGTCTCTCTATAGATAGAAGATAACCCTCCTGCCAGAATCACGTTCTTTCTATAGTTTTGTTTTATTATTATATTCTGTTATCTATGCATCCTCTCCTGCAGGGGAAGGCCGTTAGACCCTAACCCGGGCTGGCATATGTAGCCGCGTGCACAAGGTGTGGCTTCTCGACATTTCCACGTAGACACATCTAAGTCAGTGATTCTAGAGAGGATCAGGCTGGTTAGAAGTTGATAGAAATGAGACTTTGTTCGTGGACTACGTCTTTGTTATTGGCCCTGGCGGTCAGTAGTGCTAGTGCCGGTGGTACTGGCTCGACGGAAAATGCTCCGGGGTTGGTGTCCCGGGGCGATTCTCTGCTGTCTTCGGGTGATGTGAATGGCGCCCTCAGTCAGTATGATTCGGCTATCAAGCTGGATCCTGGCAATTATCTATATTTCTTCAAACGGGGTGCTGCGTTACTATCGCTTGGTAGAGATTCTCAAGCTCTGAAGGACTTTGATAAAGCATTAGAGATCGAGCCCAAGCTGGAAAGTGCTCTACACCAGCGAGCCAGAATCAATTTGAAGTTCGGTCGGATAGAGGCTGCTTTGGATGATTCCAAGGGTTTGAAGCCGGCTCAAGGTCAGGCTATTATCGAACAGGCGGGAATTTATAGATCTGCTTGGCAGAACGCTGTCAGGGCGGACAAGAAAAAGGATGTTGAGGCATGTATTTTACATTGTTCTGAAGCACTTGGCATTGCTCCAAACTCGCTTGAACTGCGTAAACTGCGGGCTAAATGCCGTATCAGCCATGAAGATATAAGAGAGGCATTAGTGGATCTAAATCATGTCGAGAACTTATTGCCATCTAATCCAGACGCGTTTGTGACATCTGCAAAGATATATTACTACAATTTCCATGAATATGACACTGCTATGCAGAATCTTCGTCGTTGTCTTCAGTACGATCCGGACTGCAGCGCATGCTTGAAGGCCCACAAATCTATTAAAAAGACCGAGAAGAAGATTGCAAAGTTTTCTAGAAGCTCGCTAGCTAAAAAGGTAGCTGAGCACGATATATGGAGAGAGCTTAAGACCAAGCTAATAGACGAAGGGCTATATAAAGAGATTGAAAAGGAGGTGATTGCTAGTCTGAAAGAAGTTGGCATTCCTCAAACAAAGTCGGATCTAATCAATTATCTGCATGAAGTTCTCTGTGAAGCTTATTACAACACTAAAGATTTCGATCATGGACAACAATACTGTAAAGCAGCGTTTGCCAATGATAACACGTTTATACCCGCGGTGCTGTACCAAGCAACAGTCGAAATGAACAAGGACAACTTTGACGTTGCTGCTCAAATGCTATGGGATTTCCAACAAAAGACGGGTATACAAGACGCCAAGGTGGCCAACAAACTACGAGAAGCACAGATTCTTGCTCGTCGCGCAAAAGAGAAAGACTACTATAAAGTGCTCGGAGTAGCGCGCACTGCTGACGAAAAGGAAATCAAAAAGGCATACCGGACCCTTACCAAGCAATATCACCCTGATAAATACCGAGGAGAAATGAGTTCAGAGCAAGTGCTACGCAAAATGGCCGATATAAACGAAGCATACGAGGTTCTATCAGACGAAGAAAAGCGTCGTCAGTTCGACAATGGTCAGGATCCAAATGACCCACAGGCCGGCGGAGCGCCAGGCGGCGGCCCAGGAGGAAATCCGTTCAGAGGTTCACCCTTTGGATTCCAGGCTGGCGCTCACCAACAACAGCAACAACAGCATTTCCAAGGCAGTTTCGACTTTGGCTCGTTCCAAGAACAGTTTATGAAACAGCACTTCCGAGGCGCCAGGCAGGGCTGAGATTCACCACTACATTTCTATTTATTTATTGTTTGTCTCGTCGCTCCCCCGCTGTCGCCTCCGGCGGCTGGCTCTGCCCAGACCCGTAGCTCCGCTTCGCGGAGAGGGCTTGGAGCTCATAGCATCGAGCGAAGCGAGCTACGGGTCCGGGCAGAGCCCGGCCGCCGGAGGCAGAGTCCGGTGTGCGCCACAGCATGCGAGAGCGCGTAGCCACTGGTCACACGAGGATTTCAAAACGATATTCCAGATTGACAGGCCGATCGCCAACGGCATAGCGAGGATTGTCGCTGACGCTGATCAGTGAGGTAATACTAATGCCCATCACCAGCGCCCATGGAATAATTAACTAGACCAACTCTAAATCTGCCAAGTACAAATAAACATCGCCACAATGTCAAGTGGCGGAAAGGTGGCGGCAATAGCCGAAAGATACCTGTAAAAGGCTAAAATAGACGTTATAAATTCTGGCAGAAGGAGAGACGTAGTAGAACAGCCGGAGTTGAAAACAGAAATGGCTGGTTAGGGGTGATTTACAGTAGGTATGAAGGGGGCGGTAGTTGCAGTTGCGGCTTGCTTTTGGGAGGAACGCAAAACGAGCAATTGGGAGCGGCGGACGAAATCCGAAAAAGCAGCCCAGAGGTCCAGCCTGAAAGCCCAGCCGAAAAGCCCAGCCGATAAACGGGCCCAGCCCTGCCCTGCCAGCCCTACCCTGCCAAAGACGCCAGTAAGACATGATGGTCCATGCTTGAGATTGTGGCAGTGGCTAATAAGCGGCGCTGAGGAAGTTCAAGTTGGCTCGCCGTAGCCGTGGCCTTGATAGCCTTTCGGCAGAGGCTTTACAGTGGTAATCGGCAAATGTAGCCTGTTTCTGTGAAAAGCTGTCTCAGACGTGAAGGTTCAGGAGGGTCCATGAATATGCGCCCAGGGCCACATTGACGGCGCGTACGTGCCACAGCGTATAGAAAGCAGTTGAATGTCAGCCACTGGTGGAGCTCTGCCTCCGGCGGCTGGGCTCTGCCCAGACCCGTAGCTCCGCTTCGCGGAGACGGCTTGGAGCTCACAGCATCGAGCGAAGCGAGCTACGGGTCTGGGCAGAGCCCAGCCGCCGGAGGCAGAGCTCCACCAGTGGCTGATAGAGCGGCTGCTACTGCTGCCGGTGCCGGAGCTGCTATCTGCACCACGTAGATTACTTCGAACTCCGTACCGCGCAGATTACCTAGCCCTACTGATAGCGGATTTAGTTACTTTTAGTGATAGTCTATTGGATGAAATGCGCAGTACTGTCGATAATAAACTGATATATCTGTAACTTTAGCCTACCGGTTGATAGATAATAAAAAAAGACCACCATTACCATCACCAACTTTTTCGTCTGGTTTTATATTTATTCACCAAAAATAACCGATTGAAAAGTTCTGGACTTCTTCGTCTCGACTGACTAGCTATAGAGGACGACTGGGGTGAGTAGCGGAAGAAAGATAAAGAGCCGTAGTGAATGAAAACTAACTGATTAGATAGAAACTGTTAGAAAAAACCACTGGGTTGTAATAGCTTTGGCAGAACGAGCAAAACCGAAAAATCCAACAAAAGGCAAACAAAATAGAACGACCCACCCCATAATATTAAAACTGTAAAGCTGTCATAAACGGAATTCGCCTCGATTATTACAACACAAACACGATAAAGAAGACTGTTTCTAGGAGTACGACGCTGACAGCGATTATTATCTTTGTGAGGTTTGTTCATAGCAAATTTAACTGTTTCTCAAGAATATTGGTGTATCTCCATCTCCCATAACGTTTGTTTCCGTTGTTGCCCCCCTCCTTCACCCTTCTCCCCCGACCGTCATATGACTCATGTCGTCATCACCATCATCAACGCTATCATCATCACCGTCTACTTCTGTGTCGTCTGAGGTATCTCCGACATCAACTGTTCATACATCGCCAGCTTCCAATACTGGCAGTGTTTCTCATTCTTCACCATCAGGTAATATGACCACGTCAATAGCAGCAGCTCCGCCACAGGCGCTGCCTGCTGGACCTCTAACTACCACTGCTCAGGTCGACGCTGCTTCTGATGGCACACCAACCCCGGCTCATCCACAATCTCCGCCTCAAGCTCCTCAGGTTACTCAGAATACCTCACTCTCGTCTGCAGATTCAAATAAATCAAGCAATTCTCAAACAACAACCAATTCGTCAAATGGAGACGAATCATCGGAAAATGCTGGCGAGCTCCTGTTCACTAAAAAGCTAATCACCAAAAGATCTCACTCGGTTAAAAACTCGAAACCTTCGTCTGCATTCTCATCCTTCTCGTCTTCATCCCATCTCAATGCATTAGTTCCTGGTACGGGAACGTCTACAGTAAAACAACATTCTGCCAATTGTTCTGCCAATGGCCGTCGAGTTGCTGACCAATCGTCATCGACAATCCTTGGAACAAGCTGTGAGTGTGAATCGCCACCTCCATCTCAAATCCATTCCTCTCCTCCCCCACTTGTCGATGACCATTCTCGTATCAGAACTCCTGCATCTATCCCTCCATCTTTAGCATCGTCCGTTGAAATTGGTACTCATATGCCATTTACAGATAGTAGTAACACAACAACCACTACCACCACTACAACTACTCCAACTCTTCACACGTCTTCCTCGGATATTACTCTTGTCTCGTCAGAGAGACCCTCTTCCAGAAAATATCAACCAGCAAGAGTTGTCTTGAACACTGGAGGCTCAGCTTCTACTACGTCTAACAATACTACAAACACTTCACCTAATAGAACCGTTTCTCCTCTGGATTCGAAAGGCAGTTCGAGACCAAATCCGGGACCTCTTCAAAACTTCCCCTATATCGGCCTTAAAAACCATAATCAACAATTAGGCGATACTCCTAATTGGCGCCCATCTCCATCTCCATGGACTAACCATCTCTCATTACCGTCATCGCCAACTAACAATAACAGCAATTTTGCCACTCCTCCACATCGAACGTTTAGCAATGATAGCTCCCTGTCTGCATCCAATTACCTTCCTCCTAAGCAGCTTCGCGATCCCAAGACTCCACTTTATATTCCAGCAGTATTGCGCAAGACTGATGAGACGGCCTACAAATCCAATGGAGAGTATTTTGGCTATAGTACGACTACACTTACCTATACGAAATCAGCGTCTTCTTCTCCAGTGCGTGCACCACCTCGATATCATTGGAAACCTGACTACGAACGTGACAATTGCAAAGATTGCACTACCAAGTTCACTTTTTTTGACCGTCGCCACCATTGCAGACGATGTGGAGATATATTCTGCGGGCAGCATACTAAGTACACTATTTTTCTCGATCAAAGCTTGAATTTCAACACTATGGGATTTCCATCAAAGGCTTGTTGGTCTTGCGCCAATGACTACGAAGAGTTCAAACAATCATATCTTAATAATCGTACCTCCTCTACGACCAATCTGATCAAGACTCCCTCTGCTCCTATAGATGCCTCTCCATTACACGGAGGATTGGCAGGAGTCGGTGGCATAGCTGTAGCTGCTACACCTGGGTCCAATAACCCACGAATGGCATTACAAAATAACGATGTAGTGGGTTCTGTTCCAGCTGACTGGAGTTGGTCCACTTTTTAGAAAAATAAAATGATAAAAGGGAATTTGGATCCTTTTTTCTGACGAATTTTAACGCTTTACTATATATTTCTTTTCTTTTAATTATTTTTTAATCCTCTATATATATGTTTTCTGTTCTTTTAGGGTCTTATTTTGTTATGCTTTTATATTCTTTAATCTTGTAACTTATTGATATTTTTCATACGTCGTAACTTACTCACCGCTTTACGTCTGCTATGGGGTCAGGAATATTGTGCCTGTGACCGACCGGGCAGAACCTAGATGTCGTAATGAGAGATGTTTTTAAAAACTTATATTGGTGAAATTCTTTTATCAAGAAATTTCAACATATTACTTGCAATTCTACCTACTTGGCCTGCTTCTTTGACAGTGTTTTCAAGGCCCCGTGTCAGACTAGTGAAATATATGGTTTGGATTAAGCCACATCGAGACTGGACATCTTCCGTTACAAGAGGTGTGTTGGAAGAGACCGTGTTCGGCGTAGACGAGCCTGAGTTCGTTGAACTTAATGCAGAGGGTGCAGGGGTCGAACTTGGAGTTGTGGTGGTGGTATTTCTCGAGAATAAGCCCAGCATAGCATATGGGCCAGATCTTTGGGGAAGAAGAAATTTGGCAGTGTCTGGGTGATGGAACGGTGGAAGGTTATCTAAAGATGAATCTAAATCTTCGTCTAAGCCAATGCTCAATAGTTTGTCTAATGAAATAATATGCGCCAATTTTGTTTTGGTTGCATTATCACCAAATGACAGGCCAGTGGTGACAGAAGCAGATGATATGGTGGCAGGCTTCGGCTTGGAGGTTTTGCTCGAGTTGGACAGATTATTATTCTCCTCTAATGGCCATCCTAATAGTGGGAAAAAGCACCGTAAAGTCTTGGCCCATGATAGTCGTACAATCTGTTCGGGGACTGTATCAAGTAAAATGTTTAGGAAATCAGTCGATTGAGCGCGAATTTCAGGCGTAATATGTGTCATTGCTGAATGTATGTAGAGCATGAGAAAGGGGGCATGAGAAGACATGTTCTGCTTTAAAATATCTGCCTTGAGTAGTTCCAGAACAGCGTCTCGAACTGATTTAGAAGTATCCAATATTAATGGAGCAGCTGCGCTAAACACTGGCTTGATATGGTTTTCATGGCCATATAAATTATTTTGAATAAACGCCAGAGCTTCTTTTCTAGTAGTAGGAGAGTGATGCTTTAATAGTGCTAGGTATCTTTGAAAGGTCTCCTCATCTGTACTATCAATCCTGGCTATACTTTGAGACGGTAATGAAATCGCCTTCGCAACAAATGAAGTATCCGTATGCGAAGTGGCATTTGCTTTCGCTTTACCAACACGAAGTTTTGTTTTCTAGAATGTTAGCATCATTTGGCAATACCCTAGACACACTTGTAACTTACCTGAAAATCTTTTTTCTTTTCCTTTTGTTTCTTTGAAACCATCTTAATCTATACTTGCTTATATTTACATTAAAATCATAGAATTACTATTCAACTGCATACTTACTGGATGGAAAAATATTTGGCAGATAAGTATGTTTATCTTTTGTCGATCATTTGATAAGATCCTGCCGCGCCACCTCTCAGACTCTGAGCCCAGTAGTATACAAAAACATTATATATCTATATATTTAGATAAATTCCTTCTTAATAATATAACTAATATAAGTCGAAGTCTAAGAGCAAGGCGTAAACCCTTATAGAGCTATTGCAGACTTGTGTTTTTAGTCGTTACCCGGTTAACAGCATCGATTACGGTACATATTTGATTTGCAACTCTTCAGATCAGAGTTGGAGTTGACACTGCAGACAAAATGAGTAACAGGGCACTGAGGAAGCTATATAGAGATGAACTGAGTGCCAGTCCTACCCCAAGCCCGGGTATATCTCCTGATCTTCGCGATGATAATTTGGAAAAAGAAGAGGCATCAGGTACTGAGGATAATGAAGAGGACGAGGAGGAAGAGGTGACGGTCCGGTCACAGCCCAACAATCCATTTGCATTGTTAGATGGTGGTGCCGACGGTGATGATGATGATGATGATGATGCTACTAGAGCAGGTTTGAATCCTGTAGAAATAGAAGACAAGGCTAACGAGTCTCTTCGGATCGCAATTTCCGGAAGCAAAAAGAAGAAAAAGAAGTCAAAGAAAAAGAAAAAGAGCGTTACCAACGCAGATAACAGACCCAAAGAATCAGATATTGACGCACTGATTTCTCAGATCGAGTCATCAACAAGCTTGACAAGTGGGAAATCTCCGACATATTTAAGGTTTTTTCGCTTGGATACAAGAGATCTTGATTATGAGCAGGAATTCAGGCAGCTATTTGGTAAACAGGCACTAAAGGACTCACAGAGCAAATCTAGTGGTCGCGAGAATCATCTGAATTCTGGTGGTGGAGGGGCTACTCACTTGTTGAATAGCTGGGGTGGTCGTGATGGCCGGTCATTTCCAGGAAGCTCAAGAAAATTGGTATTGGCAAAGATAAAAGATCATTATACTCCTACTATTAAACGAGATATTCGTATGGAACAATTGAATTCCCCTGATGGTGGTAACAGCGGAATCACCGATTTTAGGTTCGTTCATAGTCCAGAATACCAAGAAGCACAAATAATTTATGAAAATACCCGATCAATGGGTTATTTTCAGGAAATGGTCGACCAAGTCAGTTCAAAAACTCCGTATCATGTGCCTACCTTAGTGCTTTTGGCCGACAACCGGACTCAGACAGGAGATCATAGCGAAGCAGCCGACTTCTTAGAACAAGCTTTGTTAACATTTGATCGTGGGTTGAAATCAAATTTCACCTTTACCACAGGTCAATGTCGATTGCCATTCAAATACTTTGAAAATCGTACTTTCTATTTTGTTGTTTTTGAATACATCAAAAGCCTTATGAAAAGAGGTACCTGGCAGACTGCTTTCACTTATACCAAGTTGTTATGGGGGTTGGACCCTGATGAAGATCCTTATGGGGCTGGTCTTCTGATTGATTTTTTTGCTATTAATGCTGGCAACTATCAGTATTTGATTGATATCGCGGACGAACCATTTTTCACTCAGGCTGGTACTGTCTATTACTCCCGACCGAATATCTGGTATTCCAAGGCTTTAGCTCATTATCTCAAAACAAATGGCAGCGACATTAGCACTAGTTCTAAATATTTACAAGCTGCTGTAGCAAGATTCCCCTGGGTAGCAGCTGATCTTCTCGGATATCACACTTCTGAAGAAGAAATATATAATTACGATGGATTATTCACGGACAAAACAATTAGAAGCTCTGATCTGGAATCACTGACTGTCAGCCCTGAACAAGCTATTTATAGTACATTATATGCTGCTCAAATGATGAGCCTTTGGGGTGCTCCTTCAGTCCGTAAGTGGCTTCAAGATACCTGCAAATCTTCCTCTCTCGTGCTGGACCCCATCCATCAGTCAATCGGAGTTTCCCGGTCACTCGCACGCTACGTTTTGCTCTCGCTAGAAACTCAAGCCTTTCAATACGTCCCCGTGGAGTTCCTATCGGATAAGTTGTGGGCAGATGATATACTTCCTCCCATTGATAACATCTCCTCCTATCCTTCCTCTGCATTGTAAATTCAATCCAATTATTGCCACTCACCTCTGTGCCTCCGGCTGTGTGACTCTTCTATCGTTTGTGGATCCTGATGGGGGTTTACGATACTAGCCTTCTGCGAAACCGAGCTACGGGTCTAGGCGGAGTCCAGCTGCTGGAGGTAGGGCCCACGGTTCATCAATCATGCACCCTAACCACTATCGATGAAAGCTTTATCTATACTTTCGCATCATCACGTCCCTGCATATATTAGTAATCTAGGTTGGCCTCGTTAACCTTTATTTCCGTCGATTGGCAATTAACATCCGTTTTATGACAGAACTAATTCCATAAACCATCTCTATTCAATTTCCCATAACAAACAAAAAGTCACCTGCTCAGGCCGGAATTAAATTGTGGATTTACCGGATGAGACTGTACTCATTTCCTATCTACATCATAGAACCGCGAACGTGATCGCACGTGATATTGTATCATTGCAGATATAGGCGGTGATTGATAAACTTAGTACGCGGCAAACCTTCCAATTCAACTATATTAATCCGAATATAGATATAAGCCCTTAACCAATGGCTACCTTACGTGATATTCTCCGATTAAATTTTTTATTTTTAACTCGAGCAATATATATATATATAACAAGCGTTTGATATCACTCCATTCTTTTTTTCTTCTCTTTAAGAATAATTCTTTCGTTCTTTTGAAACACTTCAACAGTTGGACAGTTTTCTAGTATAAAATCGCGATCATTCCTTAACAGTTTATTTTACAATACATTCAAAAAGCCGTTAACAACATGACCCAAGGATACAAATTTGGGACTTTAGCAGTTCACGCCGGCGCTGAACCTGACGCAGCTACTGGTGCTGTAATTGAGCCGATTTCTTTATCAACCACATTTGCTCAAAAGGCAGCAGCTCAGCCCGTTGGTGCTTATGAATATTCTCGATCTTCGAATCCCAACCGAGACTCTTTTGAAACGGCAGTAGCTGCTCTTGAAGGTGGTAAATATGCCCTTGGTTACTCGTCGGGGTCTGCTGCTACTGCCAATATTATTCAATCTTTAGCCATGGGCTCTCACGTTATTAGTATTGGTGATGTGTATGGTGGTACTCATAGATATTTCTCTCGTGTCGCCGATACTCATGGTGTTGAGACTACTTTTACCAATGATATTTCTGGACAATTAACTGATTTGATCAGACCCGAGACTAGACTCATCTGGATCGAATCACCTTCTAACCCAACTCTTACCGTGACTGATATTGCTGATGTTGCCAATACAGTTGCCGAAATCCGTGCTTCTCGTCCGGAATCGCAGCCTCTTTATTTAGTGGTTGATAATACTTTCCTGTCTCCTTATGTTCAGAATCCTCTTCGCCTTGGTGCCGACATTGTTGTTCACTCTGTCACTAAGTACATCAATGGTCACTCTGACGTTGTTATGGGTGTTGCAATCACTAATAACGACAAGATTCATGAAAAACTAAGGTTTCTTCAAAACGCCATTGGTGCAGTTCCATCTGCTTTTGACTCTTGGTTGGCTCATCGTGGTTTGAAAACTTTGCATTTACGTGCTCGTGCTGCCTCCAACAATGCCCAAGCTATTGCCGAAGCTCTTGAAGCTCATGTTGGAACGTCAGTTGTTTCAGTGTCTTATCCTGGCCTTAAATCCAATCCTAAGAGAACTGTTGTTCAACGTCAACATCGCGATGGTCTTGGCGGTGGTATGATTTCGTTTCGTATTCGTGGAGGCGCAGCTGCTGCTGATAAGTTCTGCCAATCAACCAAGCTCTTTACTCTTGCTGAGTCTCTTGGTGGCATTGAAAGTTTGTGTGAAGTCCCTGCTGTCATGACTCATGCTGGTATTCCTAAAGATAAGCGTGAAGCCTCTGGTGTTTATGATGATCTCATTCGTTTGAGTGTAGGTATTGAAGAATCCGATGATCTTGTGCATGATGTCCTTCAAGCACTTGAAAAGGCATCAGCTTAAGCTGTTTTGTTTTGCATCTGTTCCTTATAATAGACTGTCTACCCCTATTTATTTGTTAATGTTATAATAATTTATTGTATCTCCATCATTAATTGCTTTGCACCTCCTGTATTGTGGTGGCCAAATGTTGAAAATGATTTATTGCACCATCAGCTAAGGCAAGGGTTGACCGACTGACGGGCGATAGATCTGCAAAAGATATTCCAGTTTCAAACGGAAATATTAATGTTATCATTATTATACGAACGATTAGAAACGAGCTATTCATAAATAAAAAATTGCAGTAGCAGATAGACAATGACTTTTTTGTATTATCGTTTTGGAAGAAACGACAAGTTGGCTAAAGACAATTATAAGGTACCAAAGACAACGGCACCTAAAGCAGCTCCGAGGGCAATGGCAGCATTAGTAGGCTTAACGGCCACACCACCATTGGCACTTTGAGATGCAGTGGTGGTAGTAGCAGCAGCACTGGAAGCAGATCCAGATTTGGTGGTAGTGGCAACTGCCTTGGCTTTGGTGGAAAGGGACGAACCGGAAGCAGAGGTAGCGGCAGAAGAAGAAGAGTCAGTAGTAGTAGTAGTAACAGAAGTAGTAGCAGCAGAGCTGGCATCAGAACTGGTAGAAGAACCAGTAGCAGATGATGAGTCAGTAGCACTGGCAGATTCAGAAGCAGAAGAACTGCCACTGCTGCTGGTAGAGCCAGTAGCAGCAGAAGTTGTAGTCGTGGCAGAAACAGTAACTGAAGTACTGGTGATACCTTGGCCAACGGCTAAAATGGTGAAATAAGGACTGAAGTTTGAATCAGAAGTTTTGTCAACTGGCGTAATCTCAATCGAATAATCGGTATTCGAACCTTGCTTGGCAGGAATTTGCCAGGTATAACTACCAGAGTTCGGAATATTGGAAGCAATAGTGTAAAGAGTTGTAAGATCTTGAGAGCCACCTTGCCTAAGGACAAGGTTGACATTACCAGAAGTGGTTGGATTCCAGGTGATCTTCAAAGTATCGTCGGCATTGGCAACTTGGCCCCAGCCAGGCGTCACGATGCTGTTATCACTGCTAGCCCAAACAGCGGCAACAGACATGAAGCCAACGAGAACTCTTTTAATGCTAACCATTTTAGTATCAGTATGAATGGAAATTTGAAAATTTTAACGAAACAGTTTCCCTAAGTATTGCAAAAAAACTTTCAGAATCGAATAAGAAAGGGGGCATCACTTCTATTTATATACTCACGATATATCTAAAACACCATCACTCCAAATGCAGGCGAGTGAGTATATGCGAGGTCGAGGTGCGCGTGTTTAACTGGTTAACCCACCACCACCACCACCACCACCACCTCTCCGCGTCGGCAGTGTTATAGGAATTACGATTGCGCTAACGGTAATACGTAGATGCAGCAAAAGAGGAGTTTCCAAAGTCCTAAACTCTTAGAGGATGCCGCCCAACTTCCCGCGCAACTCCCATCCTCACATAAGACACTTAGATCCATGTCCTAGGCATGAATGTTAACCTTTCATCTATTTCGATTATACATTTCATGTTGTCGTTAGCATCCCACTTCATGTCTTATCTCCAACCTCTGCCGATCACTAACACAATGTCGGATAATCGACATGCGTTCTTGTTCTTACCGAAATTTCACCAAACTTTTCCTGTATTTAAATGTTCTTTCTTTTAGGGATAAAAATAGGCAACTTGAAACTTGATTTGACGTGATCCTAAATATAGCGCATTAACCCATACCCTTGAGAAAGCACACGGCGTTTTCCTGTCACCACCACCCCCTGAATGGGACTTTTCCATTTTTATTTTTTGTCCGCCGGCGTTTCTGCCCGCGGGATTCCGTTACAGTTTTGTGCACTTTGCAATGCCAGTCGTCTCTCACCTTTTACTCCGTCCGACCTCAACTCACGTACATCAGAGAGTCAATGCAGAACGTGAGAATTGAAAAAGTCCTGCAGATCTTGGCCTGACTATTAAACGTCTTAGAAATAAGTACTGCCGTTCGTTGGTTTTAGATTCAGTGAGACAGCAGTAGTTTCATGTACGATCAAAATTAGATAGGGAGAGTGGGGGAGGCCATGTTGGATAGGTTTCAGGTTTTCAGGTGGCTGGATATCGATCGTAGGTGCATTACTACTTCGTCGAAGTCGGATAAATCCGTGCCGCTGACAATAAATAAACGGCTACCATTAGACGACTACTACGGAACTAGTCTGCTGACCATAAATGCGCAACGGTTCGATTGACTTTGTCCTATTATCGGATACATCGCGAGCTTGGCGGCGCGGCAGGTCCGTTTCACTTACGAAATTTTCTCTTTCATGTTCATAGTAGTAGCATTTATTGTTGATCAGTGGCATGAATTTTAAAAGCGGAGACAACTTTTGGTGCAACCCACCAGACCACTTGCGGCAGAGGGACATCGGATAGCTGGTTCAAGCTTTCGTATATTTTAATCGCGTATTACCGCGCAGCCGGTTCAAATTGATATTATTACCCCTGGAAATATCAAGGGGTGCGGTAAGAACCCGTGTGCTGGTGGCCAAACCACAAAAAAAATAGACTTCACGGATATAGCCTTACCGAGAAGGGCAGGGGTTGATCCATTATTTATGTATTACTATAAATGGATAGGGACTTCATATGTCTGGTCTGGAGATGAAAGTTCGACCTAGGGGTTTATAGATCATCAGCGAGATGTTTACGGCTAGCTTTGGGATTGCCAAATACTAAATGTCGGCTTCGCTTGAGCTCAGTAAAGTATCTCTCTTCGATAGATGGGTATTCGGAATCCGAAGCTGATTCAGATTGGGTATCACGTTCTTCTTGTAGTCGCAAATCATTTTCTTGTGCTAGCCAAGAAAGAAAATCATTTTGAATGGGGATAGATGTGGATGGCGAATGCTCTTTAATGTTCACGAGCGTTTGGAAAATGGTATATTTGGTTTCAATGTTAGCATCAGTGGTTCGTTTTATTAATGTCTGCTGGAGCAGCTGAGACCATTTGTGAAGCTCGTTTTGTCTCCATTTCGCGTGCTTATGCTCATTTCCAGGGTTCTCTCGGTTAATGATCTGGTCTTGGACAAGGTCGCAACACTTCTTTTGAATCTGAAGAGCATCTGATGAACCGTCAGGTACAGACGAATGCGTTTGCTGAGAAAAAACTTGCCGGATTATATCTCCTCCATTGGATTTAATGTACCCTTCAATACCACGATTATCATCAAGGCATGCAGATAAGATATATAGTAGTCGCGATTGGATTTTCTTATTCTGCTCTTTGTGTAGCCCTTGCAGTAATCTGGGGATTACTGGTACTTTAGAGTCGAATAAAATATCAAGCGAAGGGGGGTTATTCCGTAGTGATGCGCCTAACGCTCTGGCTGCCGTGTCTCGGAATTCAACAGAATGCTCGTCTCGATTAAGTATAATACCAACCAGTTCTGGTAAAGCACTATTCACAATTATCGTTCCATACTCAATATCATGAGCTAATTCGGCCATTCTTTCCAGTAAATCATACTGAAGGATTAATTGAGATTTTATATTTTCAATTCCTTGATGGAGTTGAATGTGATCCGGATCTGAAGGATTGGACTTAGATCTAGGGACGTCATTATTAACATCACTTTGACCATCGCTTACTTCTCCATCTCCGTTTGGAAGTACTACTACCATATCCCCATTATTCGAAGAGTTCTGCTCGTCAGGAGCCATTAGTTTCGCCTCTCTAACTCCAGTGTCGAAATTTAGTCGAACATGTAACCCCGGTGGTATCTTCTCGTCTGCAGCTACTTGCTGCCATTCCTCGGTGGGAATAAATTCACCGGCAGTTTTTGTCAACAAACTTGAGCACAAGCAAAATAATGGAACTATATGGCAACTTTTCATAATAAATTAGATAAAATGTTTAAGTTTTTTACAAAGAATGGTGGTGATACGTGTAGACTTTATACACTATCTTCTGTGGCGATCTGTGCCACATCGCCGCACCGATAAGGGCAGGGGTATGTTTTTGCAATCAATCACGATAAGGAAAGTGTAAACATTTTATATTATTACTACTATTACACATCATGGATACTTATATATTAACAAAAGCGTTTCTGGAAAACCAGATTCGGATACTGAATTCTCGATTTGACCTCAGCGATAAAGATATTGAAAAGGTGATATCGCATAAACACGAACATAATGGGAGCGGCGACGTCGGTGAATCAAAACAGAAACAAACAGTCTCTATTAACATGCTCAATAAAGTACTAGTCAGGATCAGCCAGCGACAAAAGGAATACTATGGCCGGTTATTTACCCAGCAGGCAACACGGCATGTTGCTCTGCAGGTACAGTCTGCCCGAAAAGCCAGAACTTTAAAGGCTCTTGAAGCATTACAAAGTCAGCAAGCGCCAAACCTGATTCCATCTGATCCTCAGATAACGGCAATTATTTCATCTCCTTCATCCAGTCTTAGTGGAATGTCTAATGAAGAAATATCCGATTTAGCAGAACGACTCATTGAAGTATCATCAGCAGACAAAGGATCTCGTAAGCTACAAGGAATAATAGAAAAGCATAAAGCGGCTGTGAGTCGAAATCATCAAATTAAAAACAAATTAGAAATGGTAGAAAAGGTGCTTGGACCAGATTCTAAAATGAAAGAAGTATTGGCGAAAAATATCCCAATTCAAAACAATGACAGTGCTAGTGGTTCAACCTTAAAACAAGAATTATCACGATTACAACGACTAGCAGAAAAGTTAAACAACACGGATGATAGCTTGCTTAAGAGGCGTTTAGAGTCTCTGTCAGAAGAAAATCACAATCAGAATGGCCCTTCATCTGAGCAGCTAGTCAAACGACAAAAGTTTATAATATCGAATGACCTTGATATCTAAGATAAACAAAAGACGTTAAATGAGATGAAATGTAATAAATATGTACATGACACTACTCCAAGGTGTCGAGATAGTTTGGATTAGCATTGATTCGAGATTTAAATTTACTCCACCATTCATCAAACGCCTTGATAGGCACTTTACCATCTGGAGTTGTGAATCCACTCAAAAAATTATATGCATGCTGAACAATTTTGTTCGCTAGAATAGCAATATTTTGAGGATTGCTAGAAATATTGGAAGAAGTCGAAGCAGTAATGGCGGGTACTGCGGGTACAACACCACCAATGCCTCTGGCCTGCTTTTGGGTCAACAGTATCGCCTCTACAGCATCAGCGGGTTCTATAGATATGCCAATAGTAATATCAAACTGTTCTACCTGTTTATTGGCCTCGGCGTCCTCCATCATTGAATCCTCCAAATCATAAGAACTGGCTCCAGGCAGTTGTGTCTGACTACTGTTGATCTTGAAAATGGCAGATGGTTTTGTCGATGATAGGCTAATTTCATTGTTAGTGAGATTTCTCTGCCTCCGGCAGCTAGTAAAGGACTCTACCCAGGCCTATTGCTACACTCCATAGTGGCCTGAATGTCACTTACGCTCCTAGAAGTTGGAACTCCTTTCCCGGTAGTTGGAAGTATACGGCAGCCGCCATTCCGGGCGGAATAACGCCTAATTGTCGTTAGTCATTCTACATCCTCCAAAATTTACTGGGGGTATATGTCGCAAACTCACCATCAGGTAAGAGAAAGACGACCATATGGTTGACTTTAGCTCCATCTTTTATTTGGAATGCATATTTGTTGACGTCGAGCTGTTGGAGATCCCACTGGACTATGTACTTGCGTTAGTAATTAAGGATATGACATATTCAGCTTGACTCCGCACTCACCCGGTCTACCGGCGCAAATGATGCCAAACATTATTTTTACAGATTTCGACACAAATCAGCTATTACTTCTCTGTTCAATTGCTGATAGACTTTAAATATTTAGACTGCTGCTGATGTAAGTAAGTCTTAGGGTTAGGAATGCTGATTCTAGAAAGGCCTGGTATTCTTAACCTTGATGCTGCTTTACTAGGACTGTAATATATTATATATTAGATCAAATCCAAAGTATGTACTACTTATTTCCTTAATTGATAGGAAAAGACAAAAAGAATATAGGCTGTGAGAATCTGAGAAGGGATGTAAAGAAAAATCCAGGGGTAATGTGTGGGGTCCGACTCGTTGAGGGTCGCGTAGCGCCGTACTTTTCGGAATATATCTCCTTACCCTACTGGCTTGGAAAATCATGTAAAAGCCACGAAGCGCGAAAAATCAACAGCGTTCATTCACGCGGAAGAAGTTACAGATTGAAATGAAGTTGTTTAGTGCTGGATCAATTGTGGCTTTGTTGTCATCTACAGCTTTGGCATTCCCGTTGACTATCAAGGTGCCCGCTAATGAAGTCGAATGTTACTACGGTCAGGTTCACAGTGTCGGAGCCAAGGTTGGATTCTCGTATGCTGTGCAAGCAGGCGGTTCTTTTGACATTGATTTAACTATTCGTGGACCTGATAAGAGGGTTATATATGAACAGCCCAAGGATAGTCAGGGAGAGTTTGCATTTTCCGCTACTTCGCCTGGCGAATACGAATTCTGTTTCAATAATGACATGTCAACTTTCTCTGAAAAGACTGTTGAATTCGATATTAACATCGATACTGATATCAAAGCCACTTTACCCCAGAGTGTAGGCATTGGAGATACTGATAAGGTTGAGCAGTCTATCTCGAGTATCGAAGATAGAACTTCGAGCATTTTGAGATCGCTCCATTATTATAAAACTCGTAACAATCGTAATGAATCCACTGTCAAGAGTACTGAAGCACGTATTTTCTACTTTTCTGTGTTTGAAGTGTTATTAATGGTAGGAATGGGAGTATTGCATGTTGCAATTGTACAGCTTTTCTTTACCGGATCGCGCAAACAGCTCGTATAATTATGTTTTAAAAAATGTTGTATTTATTAGACACCTTTTTGTTATGGTTCCTCGTCTTGCCTATACCTTCGCTCCTACGAAGATCCGAGTCCGAGAAGTAATTGGAAGAGCGTGACTAGGACACCGGAGGTGGAGTGTGCAGGAGAAAGGGGTTAATATATATAATTATATATCTAGAGTACATAAAGAAATAATCACTAAATCTTTTTTAATTGAGCAAGAACACTTAAGCCGACCAATATTTGTAAGCCTGCGGTAATTCTACACTGACAGCCTTGACATCTAAGGCACCATTGGATTGTTCTTCAACTGAATCTTGTTGTTGTTGAGTATCCGATGTTGTTAGCGAAGTACCTGTTGACATGACCTTTTTAGCTCTTTCAAGCAGTGTCTGTGCTCGATCCACATTACCTTGAGATGCCTCCTCAATAGCCTGATTAAGTATTTCATCAACGGAATCAACCTTGCGATGAAGAGCAAGTCGATCCAGGAAAACCTGCTCCCGGTCCCGGTCTAGTTCCCTTCGTTCGATGTCCAGCGTCCTTTCTAATTGGGTAAACTTAGCTAGCTTGAGGTCAACCTTGCTCAGTTGTTTGGACACCAATGTCATATATTGTGAATACATTTCTCGTTCAACATTAGTTGCCAGTGCCTGTGATCGGGCACCAATAATACCAAGAGAAACTGTAGCAGCTTCTTTTACAGAAGGAACGTCCGCTGTTGCATCATCTGCTAATTTCACTCTGTCTCGTAATGCTTCGATACCTCTTCCAGCAGCAGCAGCTACCACCGAAGGATCGACTAGTCCTGCTAAAAAGGAAACCACACTCATCACTGGATTATCTGCCTGAGAAAAGGGTATATGAGACGAATTGTATTTAAGAGGACCTAGGTCTTCGCTGACAGCACTGTCACCGCCACTCTTGCCATTAAGATATGGATCCTCGATCGAAAGACTAACAAACTTGAGGATAGCTTCTTCTCGCGTTTTGGTTCCGATATGCTCAGATACTGCAGTCCAATCATGTGGTGTTTTTTCAACCCCTTCTAATAGCTTCAGCAGTTCTTCTTTGCTCCAATTTGATCTAGCAGTATCCTCACGTGAGGAAGATCCATTAGTCGACGGCTTAGAGGCAGAGCCGCCTTTAGCTTTTTTATTACCTTCACTGGCAGTAGAATTATTTCTGCTTTTCATTTTATCATTATCATTAGTTACTGTGCCACGGTCAATTCCTGCACTATCTTCAGTACCTTTATAAAATTGAAACGGAAACAATCCTCGTGGAGTGTCTAATAAAGGCTTCCAATAACCGGTAAAAGGTGGGTCCACATCAACTGGCCTTGATTCCGTATCAACTTGATAATTGATAAGGCCCCATTTTTCCAAGAATTGATGGACTCTCATAATAGCACAGACATCGCCAACCAGATTCCGTCGGCAAGCAGTGACCGTTAGATATTCATGTGGGTTCAGCCGATAAGTATTGATAATGAAGTCGCGATACCTCCGATATACTTGAGGGGTTTTGGATTTGTTACGATGATTGAAAAATTCTGGCAATGATTTACGTTCAATATCAGATATTTTTAACATTGAGAACCAATTGGCATACGATGGGATGACGATAGAATGAGTCTGTTGGGCAATGGGTAGTTGGGGTGCAGGCTGTTCGTTGCGAACGATTTCTGTTGCTGGCTTAGATGGTGGAGGAGGAGGTGGTGGTGGTAATGAGGGAGTAGTGGTAGCTGTTGTGGGTTGTTCTTGAATAGGAGCAGTAACAGAGGTTGATTCTGTAGCAACGGCTGGAGCCGATTCTACTGAAACGGTTGGTGGCTTTACATCGCTAGGCGCCAACGGTGGCGCCTCTTCCATTTCATGATCTTGAGAATCATTTGCAGTGGAATGAAGAGTGGTTCCATTGCTCTGCGGAGGGACATATTCTTCTTTTGGTAGGATAATAGAGGCGCCAACAGTATCTTTGGCAGCATCATTAGTTTTGGAAGGATCGACAAGGTCACCAGAGCCCGTTTCTGGGCGTATTGAGTCATCATTCATACCATCCATTTCAGTATCCAGTAACTCTGCTGGCTCTGCCGACGTCTGATCTGGTAATTCATTTGAGCTTGGAAATATAATAGGGGCCGCTTGTTGTACAGCAACAGACGAAATATCTGTTAAGGGCTCCTGTTTAGGGGATTCAAGATTTGTTGATGACGGCTCCTGTACCTCCTGAACTCGGGAAAGTGTTGATACTGCTGCTGGGGTTGCCGCTGAAGGCGTTTCGGAAGCACTAGCATTGTCAGACGAGTCCAAAGGTTCATTGGTACCGGCACTGGCTTCACTGACTTTTTCAGATTTAATGGGCTCTGGTGATATTTGAAGGATTGATTCGGAGTCCTTTTCCGATGCTGGATCCGAAGTCGGTTTTGAACTTAGCTCGGAACTCTGTTCTTTTCCAGTCGTTGGTACCCCCACATCCATATGAATTTGTTCTGCAGCTCTGGAACTTGGCTCCTGCTCTGATTCAAGTACTGATACGGACCCTGATTCCGGTGCAGATTCTGATGCTGACTCTGAGGAATCTGATGACTCTGATGCTGATTCTGATGCTGACTCCTGTGCCGACCCTAGTGCGGAATCCGATTCTGGCGCTGGCTGTGGTACTGACTGCGGTATAGGATCCTCTATTGGTGCTGCTCTTGTATCCCGCTCTGACAATGGCTCTTCAGCTTGCACAGAATCTGGTCCACTGGCAGAGACGCTGGCACCAATACTCTCTGACTCTTCACCTACTTCACGCTCATCTTTAGATTCGGAATCTATTTCTTCTTCGCTCGAACCCGCTTTCTCGTCTAGTAATTTATCGCCACCAACAACATCCTTGTCAACAGACTCTGAGCCAAATTCATCATTATCGTCGGTTGGAATATTGTCTAGAGGTGCCGACAGCGCATTGTTTTCAGGGGTTTCAGCCATTTTATACGGAAAACCCTATAACACCTGTACAATCTGATCGGCTATTATAGATTAAAATGAAATAGAACAAAAAAACCAAAACAGTTGTTCGGAAAATGTACTCTGAGTCCGAAGAGAAATTCAGTAAAACTCAATCAACCGAGAAACGCGTAGCAGATTGAGACAGATTCGACGCTTTCTGAGTAACTAATACCTTAATTTTATCTTTTCAATTCCGCAAAAATTAGATACCAAACAAAAAGATGGCCTGTGCCGTTGGTATATCGCTTCAAGGGTGTGCCGAATTCACGCGTTCGTGTTTGGTGGATTGGCTGCAATATTCGAGAAATTCGAAATTACGGCAGAACCAGCCTTCTCACTGAAAGCAGGTAGGGTAACTGGACAATAACGGCCAGTTACGGGTTCACCTCTATATAGAAATATAGTGTGTATTTTCAATGACGGCTGCCAACTTAACCCTCCAGATCATTATTTACAAAAATGAAATTTACTCTTGCAAAGATCGTGTTTAAATCGATGATATTTCAAGAAGTTGCCTAACTAGCCGGTGATCGTACAACAAGCAGTGTATGATTTAAACGGTACCATCAATTTAAGGTTACTTGCTGCAAGATTTAGTTTATATAGTGAGTGCATGATGCTGCCGCTACTGCACACCAAAAAGCGTGTACGGATAATAAGCGCGAAGTAATTTCCATACATAGAAACAGTCTGGTGAAACTAGACGGTGGACGGCTTATGTTCAATGTTTAGCATCAAAGTCAGAGTCTCCGACTTCTAATTGACATAACGGTTTCTAAGTCACCCAGAAAGTAATGTCGGAGACGGTAATGCTGAATAGGAAAAATTCAAGAGTTTTACCTGGGCCGGTGTGTAGAGGAGCCTTGACAATATTATCCCACAGATAATAATGAATGATTGGGAGGCTGGCCAAAGTATTAATGAATGGATTGTAGAATTTCAGTCGGCCTATGAATACAAATAAAGTGACCAATGATATAAGGGCCATGGCATGGCTGAGGCATGTCAATAGGAAATGGACACCATGCTCTTTAATAGCTGCGTTGTCCATTTTGGAGAAAAATATTATAAAGGAACTGTTGAAAGACAAAACAAAGACATTCAAAAGGAAGAGACTTCTCGTTTTGACAAAAATCATACACATGCTCATACCGTTTACTGTAAGCCCCGCTAAGAACAGAAACGCAAACCAGAATAGGGGACTATAAAGCATTACCTAGTGAATATCTGTGAATACACATTGAAATGAACATGACTGACACGGGGAACTTTCGCTAATGGTGGAGCTAATGTCATCAAGCCAACAAATGTTGTACAGAACCAATAAACACCAGTGAATGGAAATAAAGAGTTCATTATACATCAAGTATCTATTGGCAAGCTCGTACAGAGGGCAACTATGACCAATGCCAATGAGTACATTATAACCTGTACCAAAATTCTAATGACAGACTTGACACTATGTATATATTATGTAGTGTAATGAAAGGTCTCATTTATTTAAACAATTTCTGGCTATAAGGCCACGATGACGAATCTGATTTGTCGCACTCCAATGTAGCGATTACCTGGTCTTCTAATCCCTACTTAAACATGCACTATACGAGCAGGGTTGTCAAGCACTGGTAGAATATATGCATAAAATAATTACAATCCTTGTCACCACGCTAAGATCATGCTACTGCTACTGCCACTGCTACTGCCAACGGCTTTAGCAGTATTATTGCGCATGATGATTTTCTTATCGCTGACGATGCGCATAATAAGCGTTAGGCGATCAACTTAATCTAACAACTAACTGATAGGCAAGATGCAGGGTTCTCCATATAAGTAGGTGCTGATATGGGTGTATTACCCTTGCCCACACGACTAAGTATAGCCGCGGATTCCTAGTCGATACCCAGAAGAAGATCATTTTAATATCTACGAGTTACTTGGTATATATATAGCTAAACAACAGCATAATTGATACGCTCCATCATTTACTTATAATCAATATTCCCGCTGTGCTGTTCCTACTACACCTATGGCTTATTATAATGGCGGTCCGACTACTACCACCGAGCCGATAGCCTAACCCCACTCCCACGCATTTTGTTGGGATGGGCTTTAACCGCGACCGATAGCGGTTCTCAACCCCGCGCTTCTTACATATAGCCGGCCTCCTCCCTCATCATCGTCGTCGTCGTCTGGACCTAAATTTATTCTAGTGCGAACCACACGACAGTGACTAAATCAGTGAAAATTTTGCATTTTCTATTCTGTCGCTATAACGCACTCGCTTCATCATGCCAGTTAGACCCGAAGAACTGCTTCAGAATTATCTGATTGCCTTGCAAAAGAATCCTATAAGGTGAGAATGAAACCAGATAGCTATCACGTAGAGAGAGTAATCTGAGCTGAGGCTAACTAACGAACGACTATCAGAACCAAATCATATACTTCAGCATCGCTAAATGCACTTTCTGAATTAATCGCCTCCGTCTTGGCTGGGGAAAAAGACCCTAAAACTGGTTCCTACTTCAGTTCTAGAATCCCCAAAATGGCTATTTATGGATTCTTCGTATCTGCGCCATTGTCTCATTATTTGATCCTGGGACTTCAGAATGCTTTTAGAGGCAAGAAAGGTGTCGTGTGGAAGCTGTTGCAAATATTGGCCTCCAACTTGGTAGTTACACCTATAATGAGCTCCGTCTTTATCTGTTTCATGGCACTTATTGCTGGCGCTCGTTCTTTAAAGCAAGTCGTTGCTTCTTTAAAGGTTGGCTTCTTACCTGTTGTTCGTGCCAGTTGGGTCACATCCCCTTTCACGCTGGCTATTGCTCAGAACTTCATCCCTGAACAGGCTTGGGTTCCGTTCTTTTCCTTCTTTGCCTTTTTCCTCGGCACTTATAACAACTACACCGTGAAGTTGAAGCGTCAACAAGCTCTTCGTGACGCAGCTCTTCGTGATGCCGAAGAGCATTCGAAAGACCAGTAGATCTTTTTGTAGATGTAATAGATAGTTCACCCGTTTAACCAGCTCCTCCTCTGCCTCCGGCGGCTGGGCTCTGCCCAGACCCGCAGCTCCCGCTTCGCTCGAGTGCTTGGAGCTCATAGCCCTCCCGCG